>JAJOZX010009008.1:10000-72500 GCA_023014485.1 Bathynomus jamesi
TATCCAAAATGTGACGTTTCTAAACTTGAATACGGATGAATTAAACCGAATTCAAATCCAAACAAATTAATCGAAACTAATCCATCTCCGTTTCAAGAGTAAATTAAAACTGAATTAATTTTAAAATAAAGAAAGTTTACTATGTTTATTACGTACTTTCCTGTTATCCCGGACCCCAGACTTTTTGCCAGTTGGCAGACTTCAATTTTGACAGAATATTTCGTTAAAACTAACGAAAATATCACGACTTAACCTAACCTTACCAACTAATTAGGTTAATTGAATGCGCGGTTAGGTAAACTGTACGCCCTTGACAAGTGATTAGGTTAAGTCGTGATATTTTCGTTAATTTTAACGAAAATATTCTGTCAAAATTGAAGTCTGGCAACTGGAAAAAAAGTCTGGGGTCCGGATAACAGGAAAGTACCTTTATTATTAATAATTAAAAGAATTTCCTTTTAATATAAAAGCTCAATTATTTATAAGTGGTCTTCAGTGCAAAAAGTGCATTAATTGCGTGTAAAAACTGTTAGGTTTAGTCATGATATTTTCGTTAAAACTAACGAAAATATCATGACTAAACCTAACCAATCGTCAAGGGCGATTGACATCAGGATGTAAACAAGCAATTAGTAAACAAGATAATAAGATATAATTAAAAGGTAGACCGCCGAATCGTAGGTAGACCGCATACTAAAGTAGCACCCATATTTCATATTGTATTCCATGCGGCATAACAGTACTTAATAACTGCAACAAACTTAACTAACTTCTTTAACACATCTTTTTTTAATCTAAAGAACATGGCTTCAAAATTGTTAAAGTATCTCGGCAATCTTACACTGTGGGGTTACGTTATCAAAAACCGGTTACCTCTTTTTAATGGAAAACACGGTTTACTCGGCTATCATTCATGCTTGATTTACATGAACTGTACATGGAAATGCCGTTTGAAGGCGAAATACCTCACAATGATGTCCATTACCAGAAAGCCATTTTATTCGCCTCCCTCGAAGCTCCCGTCAAACCTACAAACATCTTTTCTTCTTTCCATTATAGATTTCTGTCACCCAAACATTTGAATTCGCTCTTTAATTTTCTCTGTATCATTAAAGTGGGTATAATTGCTTAAATAACTTAATAAATCCCATACTTCAAGGCGAGAACATTTGAGAATGAGGTATGGTACGGCGAAGGATGAGCTTTTATGCTTGTAAAATTACAAGTTATACGAGTTTAAAGTCTTCTTAAATAGCCAGGATAAACTCGTGTATTTATGGTTTTTGTTTCTCCTTCAGAATTTTATATTAATCGTTTAGTTTATGAACGTTCATTGCGAAGCCTTTGTGTTCCGCAACGTCTGTGGTTAAATAAAGTAAAAAAAAAAAAAATAATAATACCCTCTTCTCATTTCGCGTAAAAATCTCTCTTTTTATAGCTGTTACACGAGATGGGATACAAAAGATAAAAATATTCCCAAAAAATTATTCATGTAAAGTTATTTTTATGAGCATTGGTTGTTGAGAGAGTTTACTTGAGTTTGAAGTATTTACACTTTCTATCACGTATTTCTCTTCTTTCGTGATTACAGTGATTTATAGCAGTTAATGTTAATTCAAATTAATCCATTAAAACCCGGTTTAAAACTTTAAAATCTATAACAGTCTCGTTTTGCTATGGCTGTAATACTTTGTTTAAGCCAGCGAAAAGTCTTTTATATCACTGGAAAAAACTTTGCGAAAGGCATTCATACGGATTTACGAGTATTAATGAAAATATTCACTAAGATTTTATTGGATTTAAAGAATTGTTTGGATCACCTGAAGATCAGGGCCACCAGTCTTCTTTAGTTAGCCTTATAAAGCTAACTAATGAAAATATCACGACTTAACCTAACCAATTGTTAGGTCAACTTTACGCCCTTGACGATTGGTTAGGTTAGGTCATGATATTTTCGCTAGTTAGCCTTATAAAGCTAACTAAAGAAGGCTGGGGGCCCTGATCTTCAGGTGATCCGAATGTTTTAATGAGTGTGAAGAAGCAAACTAGTAAAACACATTCTCAACATCTTTCGTAAGTTAAAATTTATGAAGAAACCTTATTTAGTTCATATTTGAAAAAACCCAATCTTTAGCAATTTCAATACCTATTTTTGGAGATTATAAAGTAAATTTCAGTGATTTAGTTTCATTGCGTTAAATAAGTAAATATGTAGACGTAAGATTTATGCATTTCTACATCTAGTAATTAAATCTTTGGTAGATAATTCGTCCAATGTCATATTTTCAGTAATGAATCTGAGAAATTAATAGAAATTTTACGATTAATCTTTTTGTATAAACTGAAGTAAAAACAAGGATTAAATTTCAACATTCAAATTTGATTCACTGAACTGAATACAAAATAAACTGCGCCATACTAACTACTAACCATGAACAGCCAGTGCCCATAGTGCAGTGTAATAATGATTGGAGATGTTTAACCTCCTTCGCAGCATCTAAGGTCATATGAATATGACGGAGGGGACCTACAGCTTTACGTGGGATTCGAACCACGGGTCACTACATAATCTGGACGCGGAGGACGGTCTCCCATCCAACTACTACCCAGACCCAATGTCGCTTAACTTCGCTGATCAACGGGAAGTGGTGTTACGACATTGGCTACGACGTAGTTCCCGTAGTGCAGTAGATAACACCGTTTCCCTATAAGCAAAGTGAAGATACTGAGGTCGGGGGTTCGAACCCCGATGATGCTGGTAATAATAAACTAATGATAATAATAATAATAATCCGCAATGGGTCGCATTAGTTTTGGTGAAAGCGCCACACCAGTTTCTCGCACTCCTGATTAATTATTTATTATTATTATTATGCTAACCCTGAGAAGACAGAGTTGAAATAAAAGAAGGAAATAAAAGTTTAACTATTCACAATTTTAATTCTTTACTTCTTTAATTAAAAAATAGAATATTCAAAGCATCTTTAAAAAAAGCTTTTACACAACAAAAAAGCTTCTACACAACCACTTCAGGAAATTAATACAACTGCATGTTAATTACTCTTTCACATTCATCCTATCTATTAACTCAATGTATAATATTCTTTCCTCTTCGCTCTGCTCCTTATACACACACACACACACACACACACACACACACACACATATATATATATGAAAATTATTTCACGAAAGTAGCACGTGAAAAATATTTATGATGAATAAAACCACGAAGGAAAGGAAACACAAAATGGTGCTCAAGCGCTTTCGTCTAATGACATCCTCAGGAACACCCTGAGGAGTGTTCCTGAGGATGTCATTAGACGAAAGCGCTTGAGCACCATTTTGTGTTTCCTTTCCTTCGTGGTTTTATTCATCATAAATATATATATATATAATGCAGGTACATTGTTCATAATCCCCAATCAAAGCTATTAACTAATGTTAAAATACTTTATCCAATGGTATTATGAATTATCAACTTGACGTTCTTTCATAGCCAGTATCGAGAAGTGAATAAATTTTTAATTTTGATATTAATACACACATAAATATTCATAAACATATAAAATTATACGTCCAGACCTTGTATAAGATATAGGTGTACGCGCGTAATTATCAGAGACGAAGCATCAGGAGAGTAAGGCGTTAATAAATATCTGAAATCGGTATAATAATAATATTATACTAATGTATTTTATAGATTCTGCCTTAAGGCTCTTCCCAATGAATTGGAAAAACCTTTTATTTATACCGAACCATTAAACATATACTATATATATATATACAGGGTGGGCCGTAAGTTTCCATACATAGGAAAAATAAACATTTTTTTATGGACAACCATTTTTATTTATATAATATGCTCTACATGGTTGCCATTGTTTTGAAAACACATTTCAATACGTGTTCCCCACTGTTGATGAACACGCATTAGCACAGTTGACGTTATGCTTGTAATGGCGTTGGTGATACGTTCCTTTAGATGATTTATGTCTCGTATCTTTTCCTGATACACCATGGCCTTCAAGTGCCCCCAAAGATAGAAATCAAGGGGGGGTGAGATCTGGGGATCTGGGAGGCCACTCCACAGGACCACGCCGACCAATCCAAGCATCCGGAAACTGCTGATCCAAATACCGACGCACGTATTTAAATTTTCCTATGTATGGAAACTTACGGCCCACCCTGTATATATATATATATATATATATATATATATATATATATAATATTATATATATATTATATATATATATATATATATATATAAAGGGTGATCCAGAGAAATGGGACCCAAAAGAAACCCCTGTAACTCTTAAAGTATAAGTCCTTTTATAAAATCATACGCATCATTCGAAAGAGGATAGTTACAAGTTTGTACAGGATTGTATAGGTTTTGACAATACAAGACAAGATAAGATACAAAACAAAATAAAAGTGTTAGTTAAAACTAACCCTTCAAGATGACTGCATGGACTGTGGAACAGCTGCGTTTCATAACTGAGCAATATTATGAGCATGGAAGAAGTGTAGTTTCAGCTCAAAGATCTTTCAAGACAAATTTTCAGATGTCAAAATCACCTTCTAAGAAAGTAATCCGTCGGTGTGTCAGAAATTTTTCCCTAACTGGCAGCATTGGAAAAAGAAAACCAACTGGAAGAGTGCGCACAGCAAGGATAGACGAGATCATTAACAGAACTCATGAAATTGTACAGGATAATCCTAACATAAGCATCAGACGTGCTTCTCAGCTGTTAGGAGTTGGATATGGAACAACACACCGTATATTCAAGCAAAATTTAATGCTCTTTCCATATAAAATTCAAACAGTGCAGCAACTAAACGATGGAGATTTCGCACGAAGACGACAATTCTGTCAATGGATCCAACAGAAGGTAAATGACACCACCAATTTTCTAGCAACTTTGATTATGTCAGACGAAGCCCTTTTTCACTTGAATGGAACTGTAAACAAACAAAATTGTCGTTTCTGGGCAACTTTGGTGTGGTCTTACTGCATCGCAGATCATAGGGCCGTACTTTTTCGAGGATTCCACCGGAAACACGGTCACTGTAAATGGTGATCGCTACGAAAAAATGTTGACCGATTTCCTTATTCCTAAATTAAGAGATCTTTGTCTAGAAAACCACTGGTTCCAACAAGACGGAGCTGCCTGCCATACCACGAGGAAATGCATGGCAATTTTGCGTCAAACGTTTCCAGGCGAGTTAATCTCAAGATTTGGAGACGTTGAATGGCCCGCAAGGTCTCCGGATTTTTCTCCCTTAGATTATTATCTCTGGGGATATTTAAAGAGTAGGGTCTACAGAAATAACCCAATGACCTTGCAAGAATTGAAGGCCGCCATCACAAATGAGATACAGGCCATACCACCGCACACTCTTGCAAAAGTGATGCAGAACTTACAAGCGAGAACACTGGAATGCTTGGCAACTAATGGAGCACATTTGAAAGGAGTCATTTTTTAAAAATAAATATTTCATAATAAACTTGTAACTCTACTCTTTCGAATGACATATAGTTTTTATGAAAGGAATTAAATATTAAGAATATTTGGCTCTTTTTTTATGGGTCCCATTTATCTGGATCACCCAGATATATATATATATATATATATATATATATATATATATATATATATATATATATATCGTCCTCCGCGCCCAGATTATGTAGCGACCCATGGTTCGGATCCTACGTAAAGCTGTAGGTCCCCTCCGTCATAAGATCTTAGATGTTGCGAAGGAGGTTAAAAACCCCAATATATATATATATAATTTAGGGTGGTCCAAAAAATAAAATTTTTAAATTTTTTACCTCCACATGGCTGCTCCTGTTCCTATATCTATCAAACATCTTCATGCCAAATTTCAGCCTAAATGAATAATATTTACTGTTAGCTATGAATTTCATTTTACTACTCATTTTCTAGTAGATTGATCTTCTGGGTTAAAAAATGAAAAAACAAGGGCAAATACTAGTTTATTTGTTTGAAAACAGATTAAATCTCAAAGAAAACAGCTTATTTTTTTTAGAAAACAGAATAACTCTTAAAGAAAACATTAATTTTTAAAGAACAAAAATAATATGTTTGATAGAAAATTACATTTATCATTCGTTTATAATACAGGGTGTACATAAAGTCAGGATCTATTTTTGTGAAGCACTTGGAAATTATATGGAATTCAATCATAAAATGATAAAGTGGTAACATTTATTAAATAATTAAGAGTAGGATTCGACGTGACGCCCATCAGTATCCCTGCACAGCTGAAATCGTTCCGCAGCATTTCTAAACACATTCTGGAGCATTTGCGGGGTTATGTTATCTGCAGCAGTTCGTATACGTGTACGTAAGTTTTCAAGACTCGTAATCTTCGTCTGATAGACGTGCGATTTGATAAAGCCCCATGCAAAGAAATCTAAAGGGGTTAAATCTGGTGATCTCGCTGGCCAAGGTCTGTTGCTTCCGCATCCGATCCAGCGATTTGGAAAACGTCCATTTAGATAATCCTGAACAATTTTGGCATAGTGACAAGGAGCACCATCATGTTGATAGACGACGGGGATAGGATTGTTAGTACCGTCCTCTATCAACATGATGGTGCTCCTTGTCACTATGCCAAAATTGTTCAGGATTATCTAAATCAGTGGTCGGGGAACAGGGATAAATTACCCCAAATGGGGTAAATTTAAAAAATTTGGGGGTAATGCGTGCGGTATGAGAGACACTTCCCTCAGAGCCTCAGTCGTGTGTATGGTATCATGAAACGAAGAGGTGCTTTTAGTGCTTGACACTTTGTGCTGATATTTTTTTCGTATATTATTATTTTATTTTGTTACATAAATGTGGCGTTATTCTAAATTTTAGAATATTACCAATTTACGTCCTGATTTTGATGTTGTTGTATCAAAAATGAAACAGCATCATTTTTCCAAAACCTGAAGTGGAGATGTTTTGAATGAAATTCTTCAGTTCTTCAATCCTTTTTACTAATTTTGTTTGTGTGCTATTCTTATGCCAGCATGTGTGGCTTTTTTTTATTTCTCCATAATAATGGGTCCAATAAACATTTTTTGAATTTGAATTTTTTGTATACCATATGCAACAATTTTAAGAGCAATTGGCTTGTTTTTGTTTACTTTGAAGTCTGGGGGTAATTTCATTTTACTCAAATAGATTTTTGGGTAATACCCAAAAAAGTTCCCCGACCCATGATCTAAATGGACGTTTTCCAAATCGCTGGATCGGACGCGGAAGCAACAGACCTTGGCCAGCGAGATCACCAGATTTAACCCCTTTAGATTTCTTTGCATGGGGCTTTATCAAATCGCACGTCTATCAGACGAAGATTACGAGTCTTGAAAACTTACGTACACGTATACGAACTGCTGCAGATAACATAACCCCGCAAATGCTCCAGAATGTGTTTAGAAATGCTGCGGAACGATTTGAGCTGTGCAGGGATACTGATGGGCGTCACGTCGAATCCTACTCTTAATTATTTAATAAATGTTACCACTTTATCATTTTATGATTGAATTCCATGTAATTTCCAAGTGCTTCAAAAAATAGATCCTGACTTTATGTACACCCTGTATACATCATTACTTAGATTAACACTTCATCACTGACTCCTTCGAAGACGATGAGTAGTCTTGGCGATGTTTTGCTACTGATCGGAGGATGAATTGTTTTGGTCTTCATCCTTCGTCAAAGATGTATTATATGCCTTGCTAAGGGCGATACGGTGACGATACCCCTCTCCGCCGAATCATTGACAACTTTCAGGTTGATCGCTATGCGTCGAAACTCTTGAAAGTAATCATCCTCCGTCCAGGAATTGGGATCGGTCCTCAGGAAGGTATCCTCCGCTGCCTTCCTTCCTTCTTTCTTTAACAGACTGAAGATTCCCAGGGTCCTTTTGGTAACCATTTCATACAAATTCAAATCTTCAATGTTTCCTTCAAGCTTCAATCGACGAGTAACAGTGGTATTCTCGTTACGTTGGAGGTTTACGACCATCTTCCGTTTGGTCTCGGCATCGACTCTAGGATCGAAGAATGCAAGGCCGATGAGATGCTGTCCAAGATACCACAGGTGCCGTTGAAGAGCTGTGGATGTTGCTATGGAAATGGTCTGATTTGGGTACTTTTGCAAGATTTTAAGAAGCAGAATATCGTTGAAAGGAGCGTTGATTCCGACGGGGGCCTCGTTCCAAAAACGTGCGTAGACCAAGGCGATAAACAGAGAGAGCTCGGTGATATTCTCCGTCTCACGTGGTGTCAGCTGTAGTTGATGCTTGAACAGATAAATTTTGAGGCCGTAGATGGCCTTGGCCATCCAGCGTGCATGGTGAGTTGGTCCTGGAGCGCAGACCTTAACTTCTTTCTCATCACGGCACCCGAGGAAGGTGAGGCAGAGTCGTAGCAATTCCTCGTAGTCATCACGCGATTGTTTAGACTCCGGTGCCTTTGTGAAGTACTGGATAATTTCCTCTCGAAGCTGGAACATCTTTGGACCTCTGAATAGGTTGTTTGAAACCTTCATAAGGGAATCCTTCAGAAGTGATGGCCATTTTTTCTGAAAACGTTTGAAGAGAGTCATTTCCGGGCCACCTGTGGGTCCAAGAAGTGCGTTGCAAGTGTTTGACAAGACGACTTCAAGGATATGATGTCGACAAGCGATCCAGACAAGTTCCTCCCTACTGCTTTTTCAATCATGGTCCAGGCTACCCTGTGAAGGCCAGTATTAGACGCAGTTGTGTCAAATACGAGACCTTGGATCTCACTGCGAAGATTCCAGTCATCAATCGTCGAAATGCAAGCCTTGGCCTGTTCTTCTCCTGTAGCTCGTTGCATTTTTGGCACGGCTAGGAGTTTTTCCATCCCATTTCCCGTAACGATTACCGCGGTTCGTTCGGCTGTTTCCTTTGCGCCGCCGATGTCGGGAAGTAGTTTCCCATCCCAGTGAAGAAGCAGGGTTCCTTCAACAGAAAACGAAGCTTGATCCTCTTTGGCTGCTGCCTGCCTTGCTTGCCTTCTTGAACGACGGATGGAACTGCGTGAGTCATTGGAGAAATATCATACACAGCCTAGGGCTTGAGCGACTGATCCAGCAACGAAGACTGCTCCTCGATCGGGAAGGTTGACGCGATCAAGAACAGCAACCACATCTGGTGATGTGAAGATATTGTTTCGTTTCGGAGGATGAGAGTGTACATCTGCTCTTCCGGTCGAAGTCAACGGACGATAATCATCGTCTTCAGCGTTGAATTCTTCAGAGGATGAAGTGGATGTGCTGGATGATGGAAGAGCAGCAGCTCCAACCTGGAATGCAGCCTCTCTTTCTTTGTACCTTAGAGCTTTGTCAGCATCTTTCTCCTGTCGACATCTCTTGCGGTATTCCTTGGCAAAATTAATCTTGTCAGGGCCTGCCATACTGCAGGAAAAGACGTCTTCTCGTTGCATTATCAGGAATTGGCGGTCTTCTTCATTGTCTATCACCTTCAAGGCGTCTTTCGAGGCAACGTCGAAAGCTCTGAGAGAGTCTCTGGAACATGCTCTCTTTCACTCTGCAGCTTTGTAGCTGCGTCTTGCGGTTTTTCTTCAACGCAAGGAACTCTTCGTACAGCTTTGACAGCTTCCTAACGCAGGAATCGACTCGCTGTGTAGGAATCCTTGCTCTCTGCCATACTTGCAGGGCCTCTTTGCAGGCCAAGTTGTAGCTCTTTTTCAAGGTCTTGGACTGTTCATGGTGGTGAAACTGAACCAAACGAAGCATATCACCACATGTGGGTAGCCTTGCAGTTGATAACTCGTTGCTGGGCTTTCCTAGAACCCACGTTTCTGCAGATGAGCGCGTACTTCTGAAAAATGAGAGAAAATAATGCATTAACAGTTTAGCACCAAAGCACAATTATATAAGTGTTAAAGTAAAAAATTGCAAAGTCAAAATAAATAAAGTAAAAAACTTGGTTACAGTTGTTAGTGGTTGATGGGTAGGAAGATAGCTAAATTTTTAAAAATATATTTAAGAATAAGTAAATAATAAACTTCAAGAGACATAAGATATATACCTTACAATTTTAATCATTTAATTTAATAGCAACATCCTTACCGGTTATAAATTTGCATATAAAGAACATAATTATATATATATATATATATATATATATATATATATATATATATACTGAATAAATATAATACATATGAATTAATAATTATATATATGAATTAATAATTAATATATATGAATTAATACTTGCATGAGATACTACTTCTAAGCTCTTGAAGTTTGAACGAACTTAAAACCGTCCTCCAACAAGTTTAAACTTGAAATGATGCATGAGTAAATGATTTGTCTGATTCACAAACAGCATTATACAAGAAATCGAACAATTGCATCATCCTCTGAAAGGTGGGCGGAGTCAATGTGGCGTGACTGCCGCGTCCTCTAAAAATGAAGCGGGTAGAAAATGACTAGCTAATTAATTAATTGAAAATGTGAAAATCATAGCGACCTCTTATTATGTACTGAATCGACAGATATTTCGCACAAAATCACTTCACATCTAAAGGAATAAGAGCAGCCATGTGGAGAGCATTTCCAACTATTTTGAAATTTTAGCCCAAATTTTGGACCACCATATATATATATATATATATATATATATATATATATCAGTGGCGTGCGGTGATTTTTCGTCAAGGGGAAGCAATTCAAGCAAAAACAACAAAGATTATATAAAATAAAAATAAAACTTTAAAATACTCGTATATAATAAAAACAAAACACATATAATCATCTACTTACTTTACTTATAGGTTAATTCTATTCTTCTTTCTTTTTTATTAAATATATCTATTATTTCTTCGTAAAAGGCATCGGTTTTCATATCCTTAAGAAGCTTTTCTCAATTGAGATTAAAGCTAAACTTGCAAGCCTTTTTACCCTTGCGCATTTCTAGCGTAGTTATGTATTCACTTTAAATGAGAGAATGAACGCTCAACTGAGGCACTGGTGGCTGGAAGAGTCAACGTTAACTCATACAGTTTTGTAAGTTGTTGCAGAGCTCCATCTAACTCGGCATTTTTCAAATAATAAAGTAATTCATGTACTGGTTTTCCTTTAACATCACTGTCAGTGTATAAAACCAAAAGTTCACTTTTCAAGCGATGAATGTCAAAGAAAGCACGTATAAGTTGCCAGATATTTCAAGAAAATTAACTATAAGATCTGGACAGCGAAATCTAAATTGCTTCCTTTTTGACATAGGGAAGGATAAAATAACGATAAATATATATTCTTTTTCGCTTAACATGGCCATGGAATTTTTTAGTAGAAAAACTATATATGAAACTTGTTGTATTCAATAAATACTACATTATTAAACATTAAATGAGTTTTTAGAATGGAAAGAAACAATTTGTAACAGTAAAAAAAAGCGAAAGTCATTGGGAAAAAGGATGCATTTCGTCAATTGTTGTCCAACTCGAGATTTTTTGCGTCGGCTTTCTTAAAGGATCTTGCACGAACGGCAACCAATGTATATACTATGTATCCACCTGATTACCAATCAAATGCTATAAATAGTATAATAAAATGATTTTGTACAAATTATTAACACATATTGAACTGTTTAAACTTTAAAGTATAATACAGCATTTTCTTCTTTCTTTGAATAGGGAAGCATTGCTTCCCTTGCTTCCATGGACCGCACGCCACTGATATATATATATATATAATATATATATATATATATATATATATATATATATATATATATAATTAGATAGATATATTAGATAGACAGATAGATATGAATTCTCATGGAACTTCCTGTCAGATTAAAGTTATATATATATCAGCGGCAATAAGCGAAATGAAGCATTAAGATAATGCCTAGGCAATAAGCTGAAATCTAAGAATGCATATAGCATTAGTTACAATGGTCACTTTCACTGTTTAGGTTATGTTAGGCTATGTTATGTTAGGTTAGGTTATGTTTATTAGTACAGATATATAAATAGGCATTATTCTTATGTTTATATGGATTCTTAGCCTTCAGCTTATTGCCTATTATAGATATGTAGCGACAGAGACGCCTTCAAATACTTTCGCGATTTCCACTTTACAATAAACCCGCTGTTCCATCGACACAGCCACGATCAAGATGATGTCACATCGCGATGATTCACTCCGGGCATTCCCTTTGTTTTGAACGTCACACCTCGACCTTGTTATAGGGACTCTCCGGCACAATGCCTCAATCGCATCACTTCTCTCCTCTGAAGAAAATCTCCATTGACACGAGAGATCTCACCATGTAACAACGTGTACAGGCCCCATTGGCCTGGTGTCATTCACCCAACTTTATATAAAGAATTATCATTACCCATAGGCGGATCCAGAGGGGGTGGGCATGGGGCTTAATTGAAGAAACGGGGCTTAATTTGGAGGCCTCATACATCCTCGTTAAACGAAATTAGGTAAAACGTTTTAATGCTGATGTTCACGTTGTTTCAATTAAGCCCCGTTGCTTCAGTTAAGCCCCGTGGTCCCACCTCTGGATCCGCCTATGTCATTACCTTGCGCGTTATATAATAATGAAGGCATTAATCAAGTGCACATTTGTAACATTTCAATACAACTTTCAATCAAACAATTTCAAGTTTATTTGTTTCATTTAAATCTCATTTATTTTGTTTAATAAAGGAAGAAGACTCACTCTATTAATTTCCTTAATTAATAACATTATTTAGTCTAATTAACCTAATTAACAATTATTATAGTGCCAACGAGGCGCTAGAGATATACTTATAAATAGGCATTATACTTATGTTTATATGGATTCTTAGCTTTCAGCTTATTGCCTAAGCATTAAGTTTAATGCCGGATTTTGCTTATTGCCGCTAACATAATTATACAAATATTAGTTTCCGGTAAAACACAGTTATCATTGCGGGTATAGAATTATTAAACTGCGATTTTTTTCAGTAATTTTAGTATTAACTGTAAGGTGAACACAATGTAGGCCTAACACTATTCTCAATGACCAGTAATCAAACTATATAATTGAGGAATATACCTTCATGTAGAGAAATGCTGTCACAAGACTTTATACGTATTAAGCTCATTTGTATTATCCATGCTCTATAATTCCCGACCATAAATCATGTATTTTAGCTTAATTCATTTCAATATTTTATTTGCGACTTTATATATATATATATATATATATATATATAATAAGCAGAGGCAGAGCCACAAGTCTGACCTCTGTGTGATGAGAGATCGTTGCACGAAACGCTTGTCATGGAGGGTGCCAGATATATATATATATATCGGATGATTTTTATTAACTGAGCTAAAAGCATGAAATTTCTACTGTAGCTTCTCTACACATGGGAATTAGCCCCCTCGTGCAAAACATGCTCTATGTGATGTCCTCTCTTTATATATATATATATACATATATATACATGCTCCTAAATACAAAAATACCAAAAATGTAATGAAATAATTTTTAATCCCTTAATAAAAGAATATTTCTATAACTCCAACGAACAAAATTAAAGGATTCATATTTTCTGCCTAAATACCTTAACAATGAATATAATTTAATATGAATTTCTAATATTATAACGATAAACCATTGCCCAAAGGATTATACCCAAAACAGGTTTTTTAAATATTAAAAGCCTAAATTTATAAGATTAATCTTGTATAAGAAATCCCCCATTAAAATGCATGGAGCATACTCTAATACATGCATTAAAAGCAATGCCCGGGATGGCCCGGATTTTGTATAATGTATATGTCTGTTATAAAGGACTTCAGAATAGATTTAAGTCTGTTCTTTTGTACCCCTTTTTTTTTTTTTATCTGATGTTGTAGGAGAGAATTGAGAAACTGAAGCTTCTTTAAGTTAATTTATTTAGTTAGTTCTATGTGTCATTATTGATAATAATTTTATGTGCTTGACAAATATGCATGTAAAATCATGGACTTATCAAATATATACGTATATATATATATATATATATATATATATATATATATATATATATATATATATATGGGAATATAAACGTATAACCGAGCATATTTGCATATGAGAGTGTATATATACATATAATATTTGCAAATGAAACGTTTTTTGGAAAGAATTTTGCAAATTTTCTCAAGAAGTGAAAAATGTAGTAAATGATAATCGGAGTTCCTATTTATTTATAAGGAAGGTCCATTTAAGATTATAACGAAATACGATACCTACACAAAGGCGTCTCATTCATGAATATTTAATTCTGAATAAACGGAAAAAAAAAAAAAAATCTTTTGAAATTATTAATTTTCAAAAGATAAAAACGAAATTGAAAATTAATTACTTTAACTTTTCTCAAATGAATATATTTATGGTCGTTCTGTTTGTTAATATATTATATAATATTTGAAATTTCATCGGTTTTCAGCGCAAGTGTTTACTTTAAGATGCACAGTTTCGGGAAAAGCATTAAAAAATTAATAATTGGGTATTTTTCGTTTTCCTTTGGATATTTCATTCATTCTTTTTTTTTTTTTTGTGACAGTAAAATAATTTAAAAAACAAAACCCAGTCATTACTTTTAAGAAACCTTACATTTCTAGGCGAATTTTTCCGAGCATGTACATTTTATATTAGATATGCGTGCTTTTTATTGGAGGTAAGTAAGTTACTTCGAGAAATCTGTCTACTTTCTCTAAAGTCTAAATTATATATCAGTTAAAACCATTTTGAGAGTTTTATTAATCCTAAGTTATAAGTTTATATTGTTTTATACTGAAAATTAACTAGAAAACATTAATTTTAACATTAAAAAATATTTACTTTTAAAGTTTAATATATATATAATATATATATATAATATATATATATATATATAATATATATATATATATATGTATATATATATATATATATATATAATATATATATATATACAGGGTGGGCGGAAAGTAGCTCCCTATTTTGGATTGGTAAAAAAATACGTATATTATCCATTTATTTCAGAAGAAATAATATGAAAAGGTAGGCATACATGGTAGGTTTTCTCTAAAATTCAATGTGGGCTCCAACTCTTTCCACCAGCTTCTGGAGCCGCCCAGGAATGGCGTCCACTGATTTTAGCAGGAACTCCGGCGGGATGGAGGACATGACTTCCCGAATTCGGTCCTCCAGTTCTTCCAATGTCCTCGGTTTGGTGCGGTAGACTTCTTCCTTTACCCACCCCCAAAGAAAGAAGTCGCACGGTGTCAAGTCGGGGCTCCTGGCTGGCCATTGATGTGGACCACGACGACCCATCCAACGCCCAGGGAAGTGGGCATCCAGCCACTCACGGACAACAAGAGCGAAGTGCGGAGGGGCGCCATCTTGCATAAATATCAGATCGTCGATGTTCTCCCATGTGCTGACAACCGGCCAGACCTCGTTTCGCAACATAGCAAGGTACCGCTCAGCATTCATGGTGTTGCGCAGAAGGAACGGGCCCACAACCTGATCTGAGGTCATACCACACCACACCGTTACACTGAACCGATTCTGCCGTTTTTCAGCGGTAACCGTGCGACTTCTTTCTTTGGGGTGGGTAAAGGAAGAAGTCTACCGCACCAAACCGAGGACATTGGAAGAACTGGAGGACCGAATTCGGGAAGTCATGTCCTCCATCCCGCCGGAGTTCCTGCTAAAGTCAGTGGACGCCATTCCTGGGCGGCTCCAGAAGCTGGTGGAAAGAGTTGGAGCCCACATTGAATTTTAGAGAAAACCTACCATGTATGCCTACCTTTTCATATTATTTTTCTGAAATAAATGAATAATATACGTTTTTTTACCAATCCAAAATAGGGAGCTACTTTCCGCCCACCCTGTATATATATATAATATATATATATATATATATATATATATGATACACACAGACAGTGCATGGAACCAGGAACTCTTCTGGGATAATTAAATCCACTATAGTCCGAATAAGTAATGGTAAATGACAAATACCATAGTTTTTCTTTTTCATATATATATATATATATATATATATATATATATATATATATATGGGTGTAAAACTGCAAGGAAAAATAAGTTTTTGCAAGTATTTCGGTAAATGTATTTTTCTACTTCACACAGGTACAAAAGGACTTAAAATAGAATTTTTCTTAAGAATACATATTATTTAACTAATTTCACTTCGTATATATATATATATTATATATATATATGTCAAATAGTGGATGCGTTCGAGATTTGGAATTCATAGCAGTTACTGAAAATCGGAGTGAAGTAACTTCAGATCAGAGTTAAAAGTCAGTCGATAGAGAAAAATGTGACAAGTTTGATGGTTCTTCAGAGATTTCTTATCAATTCCATTTTTTAGAAGTTTTGTAAAAGAGAATATTTCCCCGAAACAGATTTGAGATGAATCAACTTTTAGAATTTAAGATTTCTTGGACGAAAATCATATTGTCATTCTCCTTCGCACTCAAATGACATTAGGATAATTTATGCAATTTCCCACACGTTAACAGCGACCTCAGAATATATATAGCGACTCCAAAAATATTATATTAAAAGCCCTTAAAAATTAAACTTAATTTTTTTTAAACATAAAATTTTATGGCGTCCGTTTTTTGAGAGGATGTGAACACTTTCACAAAAAGGAATTTTCCTAATACCATTACACTGATTACACCATCAAATAGCGAAAGGGAATGAAAACTTTCAACTACGCTCTTCCATCAGCGCAGACATTTCCTCTTTAATTACTTTAGATGTGGTACTCGAGTATTTACTCTGAAATCGCCAATAACAGCAATTTAGAATATCCTGACATTTATTTTTGCTTTGCATCGTAAATCTTTAATCTTTCTTGGGTTTATTAAAACGTAATTTAATACAGATTATATATATATACAGGGTGTTCGAGAATTATCTCTACAAGTTTTGGCTGTTATTAAAAGTCAACCATGAAGTGTAGAAATTCCAGTGTTGTCCCATTTTACAGAGAATCTCATTAAGTTTTTTCTGATACCACGTTTTGACAAATTTTTTAGAAATGTACGCGGGTGACAGACATTGATGATTTAAAAGCAAGAATCACAGCTGCTATTGAGCGAATTGATGTGGATATGCTGCAGCGTACATGACAACATTTGGAGTATCGATTGGATGTTTTGCGAATCACTAATGGTGCACATATCGAATGTTTGTAACAACGTTACTTTAATAAAAGAAACTTTTGAAAATACAGATTCTAAATAATCTTGTTTAAGAATTTTACGTGTTATCAAGAATTTTATTAAAAGATGAAATTGTACAGATAATGTTCGGACACACTGGAATTTCTAAAAAACTTATCAAAACTTGGTATCAGAAAAAACTTAATGAGATTCTCTGTAAAATAGGACAACACTGGAATTTCTACACTTCATGGTTGACTTTTAATAACAGCCAAACATTGTACAGATAATTCTCGGACACCCTGTATATATATTTTACCATCAATTGTGAAAATCGGGATACAGTGGGTAACATCTGGCTAACGGCCCATTGTATCTCGCTCGACTTTAGTAATCTGTTCTTAGAAACTCCGTGCTACTCTATTGTTTATAATAATACTTCCACAAATAGATACTGAAATAAACTGAAATAGTATTGTTATAATGTTATGTTATAATGTTTCAGACCAACAAAGACCCTAGGATCTACTCATGGCTGGTCTACCGAACCGTGTTTGTAAATGTGTATTGCGTATGTCCTCCGTGGTGGCGGAGGGGACCTACAATTTTACTTGGCTTCCGAAATGAGGTGGAATGCTACAGAGAGGTCGAACACAGGTCGATCCTGAACAGTTATTGGAACCCAACAAAAGTAAACAATTATATACTGTATATACACCTTACCTTATGAACCTTATGTTGTTTCGTGCGTTGGTCTCTCTTCACACGGAGGTCAAGCTGGTGGCCACGCTTCTCTATCTATCTATATATATATATATATGAAATGATTCTAAAACGAGAGGAAATTATGCTAGAACTTTTTTATTCCAATTGTAAAGTCATTTAGCTTTCTATTAAAATTAATACAAAGTAAAGGCTATGAATGCGAACAAAGAGAGTTGTTAAATTGAATACGATTAGAATTTTTTTAAAAGTTCACATTATACCATAATATTTAGATTCTTATAACAACTGGGTTCAAATAGAAGTTCTTAACTCTTTATTTAATAAGAATGAGAAGCACTTATCAAAATTATTGTCATTTGTTCATCATTAGACGTGAAAAGGAGCGCATCAGCTGATAGTATCGCACATCGAAACAAGGAATGGCCGCCTGAAGGTCAAGGGTTGAGCCAAGGGGTGAGAAACGTATATTTATCACTTTCCAAAACTCATTTATAATATAAAATCGAGAGAGAGAGAGAGAGAGAGAGAGAGAGAGAGAGAGAGAGAGAGAGCAGCTTTACTTTAAGAAAAGATATTTACAACAGCAGCCATGGTAGCGTTTTCCAATTTAAAAACGAAAGCCAGAATTAGATAATGGATAAACTAGAAACAGTAAAAGACATAACATTAACCATTTGTTATTTCGGTATAGGCGAATACGCGCACTTTAATGTTATAATATATATATATATATATATATATATAAGCAATTTGGCCTTTCCATCCGCGTACACACTTCGCCTGTATGATAAGGAGAGATGAGCCGATTGAATTTTCATTAGCGTCAATTCCTTGACGAGGGCATCCATTATGAGCCAATCAGAACTTCAAAACAAGTGACACGCTCAAATTATCAGCCGAGGAGGGCGTCTTCCAAAATTATCAGCTAATGCTCCGCTCTCGAAGGAGTTATCCCGATCTCACAGGGAAGGGAGACGTGTTCCACGGAGCAGTCTCTTGAGAGCAGCATCCGATTGAGGAGTAGGAAAGTGATAAAGGATGACCTTTTCTTTCTCGGCGTTTCTTCAAGCGTTGATGATAAACAAAAGTTTCATGAATTACTGACAAATTCCCACCGTGAATATGCCCTCAAAATTGCGTCTTTTAACGGTATTTTAATACCTTGCTTTACTATAGATTCCTCTACTCTTTAATGTAATATCGACACTATTAAGACTGTAAAGACGTGAGTCCGTGTGCGCGCGTGTGTATGTAACGCAAAAATTTAGTTATAACAACTAAAAAAAGAAATAATGACTGGAAAAGAATGTAAACAACAATAAGAGCTATGAAAATTCACAAAAACAAATATTGATAGTTAAAATATGAAAATATGACACAAAACGAAAAAATAATCAAAACAATTTGAAAGAATCAAATGTCGAAGTGATCAAATTCTATAGAATTATTCAGAAATAAACTATTTAATTGTGAAGGACGCTGTTAAACTGGATACATATACAGTAGTACCTAAATAAGCGCCCTTTTCGTCTCTTAACTCATTCATCTTTTCACCTTCCAGAATATTTTTTTTCAGATGCAGTATGAAATTTGGGTGATCCGTGAAACGTTATGCAGACCAGTTAGTACGACTTCAGCATCCTTTGAACTAGCGAACAGTTACTGAAAGTGATGGTGCATTTTTTTTTCAGAGCAATTTCAGATCAAATTCGGAACCGCCCCGAAGTTAGAGATGGCCTTGCTTCTGAAGTCATAACCTCTGCTGCGAGCCATACAACTCTACGTACAGTTATAGTTGAATATGCAATTCAAATATCACGTCAGGCATCGCCTAGGTCTTTTCTGTCTTTAGTTGCAGCTCAATATAATCCTGCTGATCATCCACCGGACCATCCTCCAAACTGGAACGAGTATTTGCTTTCCATGCAGAACCCACACCAATGGGCTGAGGACAATTTTGTTGAGCTCACTGCTTGATACCTTAACAGAGATACCTGTATTCTTTCTGATACCAGAACGAACTATGACTTTTCAAACACACTTCTTGAAAGATGAGAAGGAAGATACCCATATGACGACCGAAATTACAAACTGCTTAAGTTAACCAATGCTATATGTGAAACGGTAAAAGATCTAACAGATCTCAAGAACAGTATTTAACCAGACTTACATCTTCATGGACGTGACAATGAGTGGTTAAGAAAACGCTCAATTCTTACATCTTTGAGAAACAGAAAAAATGATTAATCATGAGCTTCTTCAAGAGCTACCAGGTTTATAAGTTGATATATATATATATATATATATATATATATATATATATATATATATATATAATCGAAATTTTCCATCCAAATTTAACACTTTAACGTAACATAAACGGCGGAATTTGAATGTGTTTTAATATCACAGATTTATAAGTTTATGAGTTTATAAATGCATTGACAAAGTTGTTGAGAGAAATGACAACGTTATGCTATATCCACCAGAGTTTCTCAATAGTTTAGAAATATCAGGGCTTTCATCACATGAACTTGAATTAAAAGTATGAATACCTATTGTGGCACTACGAGCAATAACGGACAAGGTACAAAATAGAACAAGAATAATAGTTACCCAGCTCCTCGAAAATGTAATTGAGGCTATCATTGCATCGGGACCCAATGCAGGCAGTAAGGTCTTAATACCTCAGATTCCTTTAATTATAATACAGTCCTTATCCGTCTGTATTTTCAAGGCGCCAGTTTCCAATCAGATGTTGTTTTGCATTAACTATTAAAAAGACAAGGTTAAACTTTCAGTCGAGTCGGGGTCTTCTTGCCACCATCTGTGTTCACGAATGGCCAATTTTATGTCAGTCTATTCAGAGTGCGTTCAAGTAAAGATGTATTTGTTTGTGAACCCAATAATACCACAAACAATGTAGTGTATGAAGAGGTTCTTCAATAGCATCATTGCCCAAGCCAAGCTTCTATTTTGCTCTGTAGATTTAATAAATAAAAAATAAATAAATACAAATAAATAAATTAAAAAAGTAGATGTTAGCTTATTTTTCTTTGTTCTTTTGTTGATTCACTTATTTGCGTTCCTCATGGTTGTTTCCTCTGATATTTTCTACCCAAATGATGAGCGTTTTTTTTCTTAAAAAACCCTCCATGTACTGTATGTAGACAACTTTCACGTCGACATGGAGCTTTATTTTAATACATAAATTACAACAAATGGTAAATACTTAAAATGAATATCAACTTTAACTCGTAAATGCGTATCCGTGATACTGTACAGTAGTTCGTACTCCAGTATAAACAACAAATTGTAACAAATGCTCAAATTGGCGGCCTTTGTAGGGTGCACTTTGTACGGATGGAATTTATGATTTTTAATAATTCTTCGAATTGAAGTTCTCGAGATGCGTGTTTCATTTGATAATCTACTTGTTGACTTTACTGGACTATTCGTTAAATTTTCACATACCATTGCAGAGGTATTTTCATCAGTTGCAGTTTTTGGACGACCAGAACGCCGTCGATCATGTACACTTCCTGTTTCTTTGAAACGTTTAAACAACTTGCCAACAGTCGCATGTGTTACTGGATGCTTATCGGGATGATTTCTATTGAATTCGGTAGCAACTTCTCTGTGTGTAGCGCCCTGTCTTGCGTACATGAGCACAAGTTCTACCCGGTCGTCTTCTGTTAGATTCGAAGCCATTTCTGGGCTGAAATAAAAAAGTATTTGAGTATTTATACTGGAGTACGAACTACTGTACAGTATCACGGATACGCATTTACGAGTTAAAGTTGATATTCATTTTAAGTATTTACCATTTGTTGTAATTTATGTATTAAAATAAATATTTTCCTATGGATCCAGACTTTTGGCCCACCCTGTATATATATATATATATATAACACTGGTATGCATCAATTTTGCTGTCAAGGGTTTTGTAAGTGATTCTTATAGAGTTTTTCCTGCTGATTTCGAATCTGCAATCTGTTTTTCTCAATCAGCTCAGGTTATCCGGCTATGGCCTCATAAGTAAAATAGAATTTTTCGTGATTTTGTCAAAGCGGAATTGGAACAGTATCATCACTTGTTTCACTTGTATAATATCTTTTTTTACTTTTCAGGCATATAGATAAAATATTTCATAATGAATAGAGCGTGTAAAAATGATCCCAATAGATTCTGCTACATATGTGGGACGGTTACCATGCCAAATAACCAGTCCCAAATCACTAAATTTGTGAAGACAATGTATAGAGCATACTTTGGAATTAAGCTAGGGGACCAGGACAAAAATTTCGCCCCTCATATGTGCTGCAAGACGGGCATTGAAAATTTGAGAAGATGGAGCAAAGGCAGAGCTAAATCTTTGCCTTTTGGAATTCCCATGATTTGGAGAGAAGGAAAGGATCACGACAGATTGCTATTTCTGCATGACAAACCTCCAAGGTGGGCTTATAAATTTATTTTTCTTAAATATTTTGAAATCCTCGTATGAAACTTGACATAATATTCACCATAATGTAATATTCACCATATATAGCATAATATTCACCATAATGGTAATCATACATTTACATATACATATTGTTATAGAAAATAAATTTACACATACATATTGTTATACAAGTTACATTTACATATACAATGATTGTATATTTTCTTTCTTTTTCATTCGTATTGTCCCCGAAGGGACAATATGAATGAAAAAGAAAGAAAATATACAGACTCCATCGACCTATTTCATATCTTACAGACCGCAGCCTTCCCTCACGAGCCGCCACTGTCTGAATGCTTCTTCTATTTCATATGCAAGTTTTATATCCATGTTTCTGTGTTTCTATTTTCAGGAGTTAACAAGAAGAATAAACACATTGTTGTATACCCTGACATTCCTTCTGCTATGAGACCTGTACCCCATGGTCCTGGAATTCCAATACCCGACCCACCTCAAACCCTGGACTTCGATGATTCTGATGATGAATCAATGACCAATGCAATGACCAGTCCCAGTGGGAGCACCGACAATTCAGCGCAGGACAATTCAGCGCCGACAATTTCAGCGCCGACAATTCAGCGCAAAGACAATTCAGCGCAAGATAATTCAGCGCCGACAATTCAGCGCAAGTCAGTACAGTTAAAAGTTTAGTTAAAAATAATAAAAATAAATCGCAATAAATAAAAAAGAGAAAAATTTGTATATTTATATATATGCTAAATTGGGTCTGTATCGAAGGAGTGACATTTCAAAGGAGTGACATAACAAAGGAGTGACATAAATACCGTAACGAAGGAGTGACATAACGAAGGAGTGACAAATCGGAGATAAAATTCAAAGGAGTATAATTATTAAAATTTTATTTAAAAAAACAAAATTTGTTAGAATTGTTAAAATTAAGATTTTTTATAAAAAACTAGAAACCTAACCTAACCTAACCTAACCTAACAGTTGCAAGCCTCTCTTCCCTCTGGATTTGTTCTTTCTTCTTCTTTGTTGGTATTTTCGCGCTGAATTGTCTTGCGCTGAATTGTCTTTGCGCTGAATTGTCTTGCGCTGAATTGTCGGCGCTGAATTGTCGGCGCTGAATTGTCCTGCGCTGAATTGTCGGGTCACGGTCCCGGTCGTATATACCTCAAAATACCGCTTCAAATGAGCCGAGGCCTCTCAACCAGGCCAAACTTAATGATCTTACCAGGGATTTAGGACTTTCCAAATTAGCTGCCGAGATCTTGGGCTCACGACTTCGAGAGGACAACATGCTGGCTCCGGGAACAACATTCTCCTGGTATAGGAAACGAGAGGAAGAATTCCGCAAGTTTTTTGCAGTGCACGAAAATACCTCTTCCTTAGTGTACTGCTGCAATGTTGAGGGGCTAATCGAATCCTTGGGCCTGCCATATAACGCATCAGAATGGAGGCTATTTATAGACTCGTCTAAACGAAGTTTGAAAGCAGTACTTCTCAACATTGGGAATAGGGTTGCATCAGTCCCTGTAGCACATTCCGTACAACTTACTGAGAGCTACGATAACATGAAAATTTTACTGGATGCTCTCGTATACGACCAACATAACTGGAGGATCTGTGGAGATTTGAAGGTAATACTAATATCATAAGTAAACTATTGCTATTGACTATGTTGTTTTTCCAAAGGTTATTTGAGAGCGTATAAGAACACTTAACTTCCCCACAGAAGTGATACAGTCCAATGCATAGATTTTTTTATCTGATAGAACAAATTCTCTAAATTCTTTAAATATTTTCATTTTTTTTCAGATTGTGGCATTTGTATTGGGAATGCAAGGGGGATACACGAAATACCCAAGTTTCCTCTGCAAATGGGATAGCCGAGCGGATGAGAAGCACTATGCACAGCGTGAATGGGCATCCAGAGAGAATTTTGAACCTGGGTCGCATAATGTCGTTTCAGTGCCCCTTGTACCACCAACAAAAATTTTGCTCCCACCACTTCATATTAAGCTGGGCTTGATGAAAAATTCATCAAATCAATGAATAAGGAGGGTTCAGCATTCCGATATCTCGAGAGTAAATTTCATCATATATTTGATGCTAAACTAAATGCTGGGGTTTTTGATGGTCCTCAAATTCGAACTTTGATCAAGGATACTCAGTTCGAAAACGCAATGACTCCAACTGAGAAGAATGCCTGGCAGGCATTCAAATCAGTTGTCACTGATTTTCTTGGCAAGCGTAGAAGTCCAGAATACGAGTCCGTTGTCGAAAACTTGATGGAAGCTTTCAAAGCTCATGGGTCGCGCATGTCCATAAAAATGCACTTTTTGTGGTCCCACTTGGACTATTTTCCTGAAAATTGCGGGGATTATAGTGAGGAACAGGGTGAACGATTTCACCAAGATATCAAAATAATGGAAGAGAGGTACCAGGGAAACTGGGATATCAATATGCTGGCGGACTATTGCTGGTGTTTGAAGCGAGACGTGCCCGAAGAAAAACACAGACGGAAAGCCAAAAAAACTTCATTCCTTCCTCAATAAACGTTTTTCCATATTCATTGTATGAATAAAAGTATTTATTCACACAATGTTTTCATTTTTCACGAGTGTTCTTATAATATTACTCGTATCTACAGTGTTTAAGCTAAAAAAATAAATAAATTTGGGGATAAAATTGGACTTATAATAAATGGCCAATAGAGAAAAAACCTGACCTGATTGAGGAAAACCAATGTCATTTTCGAATTCAGCATGGTCGAATTATATAATATGAGTTGAAAAAACCCTCACAGCAGACAAACAAATTTCATATGCATACCAGTGTAATGCATAAACACGCATCATATATTACAAGTCATAGCGTGGAGGCCAGCACTCTTACCTTCCACTCAAGAGGTGTTTGGTTTGAATCCTGGTGGAGTAATTTTACAATAAGAAAAACCGTTCGCATTTATACATGATATTCCATCTACGGGATCCCAGTGTTGCATCAGATAAGTTGAATGAAATGATGGTCATTAGTTCGAGTGCGGTAGTGTTAATATATAAAATACCTCTGGGCACGAAAGCGTAACGCGTTTCCCCGGATGGTGAAATATCTATCAGGGTTCACTAACTTTTATTCCGTCGTAGCGTTGTGACTGGCGCCCTTACCTTCTACTCAAGAGGTGGTGGTTTCGAATTCGAGTAGTTGTGTGTATATATATATATATATATATATATATATATATATATCTGCATGATTTTATTTCTTTCAGGTCGTAGACCGTTAGAAATAGTAGTTAATTCATTAATTTTACAATTATTAAACACATGACATAATAATAAGTGAATAGGTAAGATTAACCAGGTTAATTGGTCTACAGTAATGTTAATACGCAACAGAAAATAGAATTAAATAATTTAGAAATTTTGCATCTTGTCTCAAGTAAATGCAAAAAAACTTCACTTTTTTCTACGTGAAAGTCACAATATGATAATAAAAACCCACTCTAATAGACAGAGTTTATTTCCACAACAGTTTCGATGCCCACTGGCATCCTCTTCGGGTGGATTCTGTATCCACCCGAAGAGGATGCCAGTGGGCATCGAAACTGTTGTGGAAATAAACTCTGTCTATTAGAGTGGGTTTTTATTATCATATTGTCTCAAGTAATTTTTGTTCAAATGATTCTCATTTTAAATTCATAGATAGGTATTTTAATGATTTAGTATGGACAGTGAGGGAAGCAGAAGATTTCTGATTAAATCTTACAATTGTCATATTAAAATTAATCTTGTATGAACTTATTTTATTGTTCCTCTGAAAAGGGAATCAAATTACGCTTACGATCCATAGTGCCGTCGTGTTAGACGAAGAACAGTACCTGTTTACATGAATGTGAGTAGAAGTTGGGGGCCATTATAAAGCAGTCATAAGACGATGTCAACAGGAAAAAGATTCTATTTGAGCGTTAATAGCCTGTAAGACTATTTTAAATAATAAAAAAAATATTTTAATGTGCTGTAAAAAAATTCAATGAAGTTTGGGGTACGTAACTGTACATAACTATACTTTAAGGTTCAAACTTGGTCTTCATGATTAAGAATTGATTTTCCTTTAAGAAAATAGTAGTACGTATTTTTTTGTAATACATAACCGAAACTGATCTTCATGGACCAAATTTGTAATTCCCGAAACATATTATTGACAGCCAAGAAACAAGCTTGATTTTATTTGTGATATTACTTCGTTTGTCGATTTATAAGTAAAGATTTGATCTACAATATAGTAAAAATTCAGTTAATTCTTGTACGTATTCATTATTCATTATAATTCATTATAAATTAAAAATCTCAAAATTGTTTCTCGGAATATAGGAAAATGACCTTCGAGGGGTACAGAGCAGTTGTAAAGCGAAATAACTCTTATATTTGTTTGCATTCAGATAAAAATTTTGCTTTATTATTTAGTTATCATTCTTGTTCAGACTTAAAGAAATTATTGTTGGTTTTTATTCACTGCAATTTCAACTTCGTAAATGAACCCAAAGTTCTTTAATACCAATGGACAAACAAAGTTCTGTTTTTAGCACAAATACAAAATACCATTTCTGATTGTTTTACACATCACGATTGTATTTAGTATTTATTATGATTCGATTCTTAATTTATATAACATCAATTACGTTAACCCCTTATGGAAGACTAGGTCGAATTTGTACAGTTTCAAATGCGTGTGTTCATAACTTAACTCCATAAAATATTTTGGCGTTAAGAGGATTTTTCAACACTTATATACAGGGCGTCCCAAAAAAATGTATACACACTTTAAATAATTATAAAGGCAGTGTTATTAAAATACATTTCATTTTCAAAATGTAATAGAATCTACAGATATTATTTAATTGTTTTGTCAACGCCTGTTTTCAAACTGACGTCCGTTCTGGTCCAGGCACTGCTGATAACGCGAAGCAATGGAATCGCAAACATCACGAAACATTTCGTTTGGTATTTGTGTGCATTCTCGTCCAATGGCTGCTCTCAATTCAGCGACTGTTGCAGGTTTTATAGCGTAGACTTTGTCTTTTAAGTATCCCCATAAAAAAAAGTCTAGTGGTGTGAGGTCTGGTGAACGCGGAGGGTATTCTACGAAACCCCTTCGTCCAATCCACATCCACATCGTGCGAAGTACCACTCGCAATACTCCACTCTTCGGTCCGGATCATCTTCATTAATAGCATGGACTAATCTTGGAATGTAACTTTTCCATTGACAGCGCTTCAAAATGCGTTGGACAGACGATTCTGAAATTCCTACCTCACGACTCGCTTGCCGCACAGATTTTCTTGGACTTTGGTGATACGTTTCCAGTACTCTTTCTTGCTTTGTGGGGCTTGTCGATGTCCGTGGTCTTCCGGAACGCTTCTTGTGGACATTCTGAACATTCCATCGGCTTCAAACTTATCTCTAATTCGAGTGATGGTAAGTCGCGTTGGTGGATCTGTTTGAAACTCTCCTCCTAAACTGTCTTTGCACTTCAACTGCGTTTTCACACTTCCAGTAGCATTTTAGAATGAATTTCCTTTGTTCAAAGCTTAGTCTGACTGCCATTTATTAATTCTAATGGGTTTAACTTGGAAAGAAAGAAACATCAATTGAGCTATCAGCTGTTAAAGTGTGTATACATTTTTTTGGGACGCCCTGTATATTAAAATGATAGCTAAGTCAAAAGGCTCTCTCTCTCTCTCTCTCTCTCTCTCTCTCTCTCTCTCTGTATATATACAGGGTGTTTCACAACCGGTCTGTCATACTTTGGTGGTGATGATGATATCAAGTAAAGAAGTTAATACAACATCGGTGCTATTTCCAACCATTGCGGAGCTACGGACGTTTTAAGATGTGCAAACATGAAATTCCTACTTGTATGTATGTAATTCGATAGATGGCAGCACTAGTGGTAGTTTCGGTTAACGAAGTTACCACTACTACTCAGTTTTTTTCTTTCAGTTGGTTTTGATCTGTGGTACGAGACACTGTGTTGCGCTAAGGTGAGCAATCAAAATGAATCAACAGTTCACACCCGCTGCTGATATCCATTTCATTTATGGATTCTGTGATGGTAACAGCAGAGCGGCAGTTGAGGAATATCGAAGACGTTTTCCGAACCGCCGAATACCGAACAGGCAAGTGTTTAGTGACACACACCAGAGAGAGATTAAGGGAAACGGGGACAATTGTTCCACATAACCAAGAACATGTAGCACGACGGCCCGTTGCTGTGGAGGAGCGTATACTGGACCTAGTACAACGTAGCCCAACTACCAGTGTTCAAAGGATTTCTAGATGAATTGGTGAATCCGCATCGCGTGTATGGCGAATCATATATGATGAGGGTTTGTATTCCTATCACTTGCAACGTGTGCAAGCTCTTCAACCGGATGATTACGATAACCGTGTTCAATTTTGCCAGTGGAAGGTTATGCATCGACAAATTCTTAATCGCATACTGTCTAGTGATGAAGCACAATTCATTCGGGATGGAATTAGCAATAGACGAAATTCCCATTTGTGGTCCACCGATAATCCGCACGGTATCGTTGAAGGAAACTTTCAACATCGATTCTCGGTGAATGTTTGGTGCGGTGTAATTCGAAATCATTTGATTGAACCGTTCGTTTTGGAAGAACAATTAACTGCTGATATTTATCTGAACTTCTTGACGAACGAATTGCCGCTTTTGATGGAGGACGTGCTCTTGGAGACAAGGCGTAGGATGTTCTTTCAGCACGATGGGGCGCTACCACATTTTGGTCGTCATGTTACAGATTACTTGAATCAGCGGTACGGGACTCGTTGGATTGGTCGTCCTGGTCCAATATCGTGGCCCCTGAGATCTCCGGACCTAACCCCGTTACAGTTCTTTTTATGGGGCTTTATGAAAGATATGGTTTACAAGACCAAGGTACAAACGAGAGAAGACCTCTTGCGTCGGAAATTATGGATGCCGCTGCTTACATACGAGAACACCACGAAATGATTCAATGAGCAGTGGACTCTTGTTTGGAACGAGCAAAGATGTGCATTGAAAACCGAGGAGGACATTTTGAATATTTATAAGGTGTATCTCATAAAATATAACAATAAATACATCAGATTAATACTCTCGTTAATTTTTTCCGTGCTTTTTTACTCGATATCACCCCCCCAAATTATGGCAGACCGGTTGGGAAACACCCTGTATATTGTATGGCAAGGGATTAAGTTCGTGTTTGAGGAAAGGTTTAAATATTTTACGAAAAGCACATATGTAAGCAGAAAGAAGCAATGAAAAGGAGTAGGCAAATTCTATCTTTCTTCATGGTTGCGGCTCGCAAAATTCTCTTATATTTACTGACACCGTTCGATCAACACAGAATACCGCGATAGGATCAAATTTATGGAGTAGTGGAACAATGTCGATCTGCGCAATGTTGACTGGTGATACGCACAATGTCGACACCAAAATCTCTGAACTTGCATAATGTTGAAAATCTAGACCTTATGCATGTCAGTTAAATTCATGTCGTTAGTTTAAATTAGGCAGGTTAGGTTTCTGATTGTGCCAGGTTAAGTTACGTTAGGTTAGGTTAAGTCTGGTTAGGTTGGTCATATTCGTTGAAAATCTGAAATGCATGTATGGGTTAGCCAGTTTCATTTAAAATATTGAACAAACTGGCAATACTATCCTACCATTTGAAAACAGTTTACGCATATGTAATCTCACACAGAAATCTTAGTGTGCTCGCTCAGTTGTGAAAAGGAGGCCTCTCGAAAGGAAGTGAACCATTTATGTATCGTCATAAATTTGTTGAATGAAGGTGCTTTACTTACATATTTCACTTCGTATAAGTTAGCATTCCTTGTATCATTAATCACCTTTGTAATTAGTTTCCTTTACATTTCAGACATCATTTTTATGCAGATAAAGGTAAAGAGCATCGGAATCAGGCCTAGATTGAATGGTGATTGAGGGATGGTAATGGGGGGTGATGGAGGGTGATTGTCAATGCTCATACATCTAGGGAGGTGTATATTTTAAACAGACTGAAGGTGTTCAAATGGGTCTGTCTCTTGGTCCCACCTTAGCTGACGCGTTTCTTTGTCATCATGAAGTCAAATGGCTGAATGAGTGTCCTTCCAACTTCAAACCGGTTTTTTATAGAAGATATATTGATGACACTTTTCTCCTGTTCAAATCACCAGACCATATCCCTTTGTTTCGTAATTACCTTAATTCTAAGCACCCTAATATTGAATTTACTTCAGAAGCTGAATCTAATAGCTCTCTGTCCTTTATGGACATTAAGATAATAAAACTAATTCCTCTTTTGAAACTTCCGTTTACCCAAAGCCGACATTCACCAATCTTACTACGAACGTTTCTTCCTTTATCCCTTTAGGTTTCAAACGAAATTTAATTTCGACTCTGACTAACAGAGCTTTCAATATCTGTTCAGGTTACTTTAAACTACACGATGAACTAGATTTCATCCGAAAACTCCTCACCAAGAATAATTTCCCTTCTAGACTGGTGGAGACTACAATAGGCAGAGCGTTAAATAGACTAATAAACCCCACAACTAGAGACTTAATTACAGTCCCCAAAGATATCCTGTATTTCACTTTGCCTTATATGGGAACCTCAAGTTTTAACATTAGAAACAAACTTTTAAAATTGCTCAAGGAATTCTACCCACAACTATGTATAAAAAATATATTCACCCCGTCTAAATCGATTTATCATTTATTTAAATACAAGGATGTTATTCCTAAATAGGCTGACCATACGTACCGTTTTGAACGGGACAGTACCGTTTTTTTTATATTTCCTGGCCGTCCCGTCGTTTTAATAAAAATGTCAATTTTGTCCCGGTTTATGTACTTACTTTTTCATGAATACAGAATATTACATAACCCCCGTCCCTTTTTTGCCATCCCAATGTCCCGTTTTTGTCTCAAGGAAATATGGTCAGCCTATTCCTACACTTCTTAAGTCATCCATAGTTTACCAATACAAGTGTGACCACTGTATGGGGTCATATATAGGTAAAACTAAAAGACATTTAAAATCTCGTATTTACGAACATCTCGGTAAGTCGGTCCGTACAAATTTACCTCTTGACAAACCACCTAATTCTCTCATACATAACCACTCGCACAACAATAACCACCCAATTTCACAGTTTAATTTCGCCGTACTTGCTGCCGGAAGTTCTGACCTTAAGCTCAAAATTATGGAATCTTTGTTTATTTATAAAATGAAAACTAGACCTAAATTCTGATGAATCATCGGTAGATCTGCTATGTTTTGGTTAAGGTACTAGTTTATTTTATTTATTTACCTTTCAGTTTTAATGTTTTACATTTTCTTAGCTACTTTTTATAATTTTTAACTTTATTTTAAATTGGTATTAAGCAATTTGTATTTTGTATGTGATTTGGCATGTTATTGTTTTAGCCCTGAAGATGGAATTAGTGCATTCCGAAACGTTAGTACTATTAAACCTTGAAAGATGTTTATTTTTCTCTGGTGTTCCTGTTTATTATTAAACTGCGTTTTCCACGCCATCAATCAATAGCCGAGATATATATATATATATATATCGGGTGGTCCGAAAAAAATGACGCATTTTTTAAAAATTAATATCTCAGTAACCCCCTTCCTTATCATGACAATTTTTATATGCAAGATACTTTCAAACTTCTTTTTTTGAATGCAAGAAACGGAATTCTGATATCTTTTATAGTTTTCTCGCAATTAACAAAAGTAACAACATGGGTCAAAAAAAACGAATATCATGAGAAAGGAAAAATTTAATCAGAAATTTAACTAATTAATTTACAGTAAATGATCGATTGGACCACCACTGTGTTGACACACTAATCTAAGTCTTTTCTTCCACACAAAAATAATACTTCTTACTTCATTAATGCCAATTTCTTGCCAAGATTCAAGTATTTTACTTTTTAATTCTGATTCGGTGAATTTTTCTCGTCGACCTCGGTAAACCTTCTCTTTTAGTAACTCCCAAATTGAGTAGTCCATAGGATTACAATCTGGGCTTTGTGGTGGCCACTCATTTTTCGTTATTAATTTTGGTGTATTGCTAATCAGAAACGACTGTGTGGCGTAGCTTGTATGCGACGGTGCTCCATCTTGTTGAAATATGAAATCATTTTCTTGATACAGGCGACGACAATCCGGCAACAATTTTGTTCTTAAAAGTTCAATGTAATTTGCAGAATTCACCTTTGTCTTTTCAGTTTCAATAAAATGAACATCTGTCTTGCCATTCCAAGAGACCCCTGCAGATATCATAACCTTTTTGGAGAATCTTGACGTTTCATGATACAATCTGTTTATTGAAATGTCACACTTTTTACCACGCCCGTAGACAACATCATTTTGACGGTTTCGCGGAATTTCTAGAGTGAAATCTTTTTCATCCGTGAAGACTATCTTTTTAATATCAACGACAGAGAAATTATCAAGTAACTTTCTGCACCTTGTTTTTCTTTTATCCTTAACAGTATCACTTTTTCTAGAAGATACTATTCTTTTGAAGACTTTTAGTTTTTGTGCTTTAATTATTCGGTGTACAGAAGTCTTTCCAATATTCAAATGTTTAGCAATTGTTCTTTGTGACAAATGACTTCCTGGTTTATCTTCTTGAGAGCAGATTTTATCGTTGATGTAATCCACATTTTCTGGAACCGAAGCTGTTTTAGGTCTACCGCTTCCTGGTTTTCTGGCAGTACTTCCCGATTCGCGAATCTTCTTTAAGAGTATTTCCACTGCACGCCTTTTCCACTTTTTGCCGGGACACTCTTGCAATAACCTTCCAGTCTTCCATCCTTTTTCACAGTAACAATTTTTAATGAGAATACGATCTTCCTCTGACAACATCATTAAGGGTACTGACGAATTGTTAAAAAATAAAAATATCCACAATTTGACTTGTTCATTCCTGTAGAGTTTTGTAATAACTTGCAAAATATCGCATGATATCGTATAAAAATGATATCGTATAAAAAACGGATATTATATTGCGATTTTTGTTTTTTTTGACCCATGTTGTTACTTTTGTTAATTGCGAGAAACTATAAAAGATAACAGAATTCCGTTTCTTGCATTCAAAAAAAGAAGTTTGAAAGTATCTTGCCTATAAAAATTGTCATGATAAGGAAGGGGGTTACTGAGATATTAATTTTTTAAAATGCGTCATTTTTTTCGGACCACCCGATATATATATATATATATATATATATATATATATATATATATATAATATATATATATATATATTATATATATATATATATATATATATATATATATACTACTCAAAAGAATTTAATGGTCAAAGGAAATTTTTTGATCATTTTTGTAAGTGTCTTTTTAAGCCAGATACGGTTAGAATATCCCCCTTTGGGTTGTCATTTGGACTATAGACATCACGTTATTATGGGACATGCAATCATTGCATTTATCTTTAGAAACTTTTTAAGTTAACCCAGATTTCCTTTTCATAGATTTGAAGCACGAACTTAGTCAGACTAAACTGACAAACTGCCTCGAAACACCCATTGTGACACCTCATGCACATTTGCACGTGTTTTGTTCCCTCCATACATTTTGTAGCATATCATACTGAACTTTTCTAACAGCCTCACGTATCCTTTCCTTCAAATGTTCCAAAGTTGTTGCCATTGGTGGAACAAAAATTTTACATATTTTTCAATAAAACGAGATAATTATTTTAATTATAAAAATATTTTGTTGAAATGAATACCATCAGTGCTGTTATATATAGTGATTATTTGCTATAAATTTCATTGAAATCGCTGAAAAACTTATGAGTTTCTATATATACACACACACAGAGTGTGTGTGTATATATACACGGTGAACCAAAAGTAGGTGGACAGTAGGTTGAATACGGTTTGTGTTATATTATATTATAACTATGGTGTTCATTATAACTATGGTGTTTGTGTTATATTATATTAAATATTATAACTAAATTTATTTAAATTTTATTTTGTATTATAGTATACAAAAAAATTAAATATGTATTCTCAAAATAAACGTTATCATTTACTGTCCACCTACATTTGGTTCACCCTATATATATACTGTGTGTGTATATATAGAAACTCAATGGAAAATGCAGACGATGTTGTCTTGAGTGGGGAGACGAAAGAGGAGGTGGAGCAGCAGTTGGAAAATTGGAGAGAGGCGTTGGAAAGTAGGGGGATGAGAATTAGCCGAAAGAAGACCGAATATATGAGATGTGATGTGCAGCAGGACCGAGGAGGGGAAGTGACATTGAGTGGAGAGCGTGTTAAGACGGTGGAGTATTTTAAATACTTGGGGTCAACAGTGGATGCAGAGGGGGGAGCAGAGAGAGAGATAAACTGTTGAATACAGTCGGGGTGGAAGAACTGGAGGGACGTATCAGGGGTGCTCTGTGATAAGAGGGTCCCAGTGAAACTGAAGGGAAAGGTATTCAAAACAGTGGTGAAGCCGGCAATGTTGTATGGAATGGAGACTGTGCCAATGAAGAAGAGCAATGAAAGAAAAATCGATGTGGCTGAAATGAAGATGTTAAGATGGATGTGTGGAGTGACGAGGAGGGATAGGGTCAGAAATGGGCATATAAGGGGAACAGTGAAGGTGGCGGAAGCATCTAAGAAGGTGCCGGAGGCCAGGCTGAGGTGGTATGGACACGTCAGGAGAAGAGAGGAGGAGTATGTGGGGCGCAGAGTGCTGGAGATGGAGTTGCCGGGACGGAGAAGAAGAGGAAGACCGAAGACGAGATGGAGGGACTGTGTGGTGGCGGACATCAGGGAGAAGGACTTGGAGGAGGACGCGGTATACGACAGAGGAGAGTGGAGAAGACGAACCAAAAACAGCGACCCCATGTAAAGATGGGATAATAAGCTGCGGAAGAAGAAGAATTGGAAAATTTCTTTTTCTCGCCTTCCTCACTTGAAGGGGCCTAACAGAAAATTCCACACGTGGGCAAGGCCCTCCACAAAGGAACGCTTATTTTACTTTTTGTTTCTTGAAAGTGCCCGCCAAATTTCTAAGCGTCACCGGGCCTATAAAAGTGCCAGTCCACTTCAGGTCGACCTCATTCGCTCTCACTTGGTCATTGCTCAGGCCTCCACCCGCTCTCCGGCCTTCGTTGGAGAGCGGCCCGCCGTCTTTCAAAACTCCATTGAAGCATAGACGAAGTTAATCATCTCCGTTGAGGCCCATTACTATTTAATCCTTCTGGAAACAACATCACTTCTTCGAGATGCAACTGGCGCCATCCGGTTCCTTTCACCTCACTCATCATTCATCCATTTCGACCTGCGAAGCTACATTTTCTTTCACCAAGATCTCATCAACCAGTTTGGCTTGTAAGCCCTTCCGTCTTCAGAGTTATCGTCCTCATCAAAATCCCAGATCTGTAAACCTCACGTAGGTTATCACCTCATTTGGCCTACCGTTTATTCAGTTGTGTTAAACTACTTTTGCATAGCCTACAAACTCAATATGTTTCCAGCCTAATCGAATAGGCTCTCTTCAAAGTGTCCTCACTACCGTTCAAGGTACTCGCGCATTTACGACCGCAGTTTAGGCAAAAATTCGTTTACTGTACCAATACCGTACTTTCATTACCTCAGTTATTGTTGGCTTAATTACTTATTATTGTGTTCAATACCGTATATCTCATTACCTTAATTAGCGTTTCTTGTCATTATTGTATTCACTTAACTCTTATCCTGTACAAAAATTATTCCTTATTGCTAATATATAATCATCCATTGTAATATTGCACAAATTACCTTATACATAACTTTTAATCACTGTGAATTAATTAACAGTTAATTAACTAAATGTTAATTACTGTGAATTCATTATTTTTTCTAATTAAACGAAAAACCTCAAAGTCATTTCTATCTCCTTATTAAATATTGTTTGTTTGGCTGAAAGGTCAAACTGGTGACCCAATACCATTTTCATTTTATTTTACATACAGGGTGTTCGGAAAGTCACTGTGCACTTATATAATCGAGATCGTCCACTCACGCTTGATGACCTGAAAACTGCAATAACTGCGTACATAAGGTCCATTTCAAAAGAAGAACTGACAAAGGTGTTTCAAAATAAAATAAGACGAGTCCAGGCCTATATTGCTGTTAAAGGACATCACTTTCAACACCTTTTATAAGTTCTGATGGTCCCATCCATAACCTCTATCATATATGCAATGTTATACTATTGTATGCTATTAAATAAATATAAGTGCACAGTGACTTTCCGAACACCCTGTATTATAGTAGGCCTACATTCTACATTTGGACCAATATATATATATATATATTATTCTGCGGATTCTATATATATCAAGGGGATATATCTATATTGTGTTCAATATTTTCCGTGTAAAATAATTTATTACACTTCCAATAAAAATATGAAATAGGAAATATCGAAACTTAAAAAAAGAAAATGTTGGAAAGTTGAACAAAAACAATTTTTTTTATTTTTCGTGACATTAAAAGTTTTGTTTTTAGATTCCACCATCTATGTTACGTTAAAGTGTTAAATTTGGATGAGAAATCTTGACTTTCGGATTGACAACGACGAGAAAACAAATTTAAAGTTCACCCTGAAATAAAAACAAAAATATTGAAAGAGGCAAAAAAATGCCGAATATACATTATATATTGTATATAGAATAGCCATCTTTCTGTTTCAATATTTTTTGGCATTCTTTAAAGACGATTGGAAACTTAAATGTCAAACACACCTTTAATATTTAAAAGACGTAAAATATTTATATGTATAACCTTTCATAATCTTATTTATACGAGGGTAATTCAATAAGTATCCGCACTTTTTATTTTCACATCTGATAGATTATAAACACATCACTTCTCAACATAGTCTTCCTGTTTCTCAATACACTTAGTCCAGCGATCTACAAGCTTCCTAATGCCATCAAAAAAGAAATGTTTTTGTCTGTCTGCGTAGACAGTCATGCACCGCCTCCTTCAGGTCATCATCGCCTTGGAATCGCTGACCTCTCAAAACATCTTTTAGTGATCCAAACAGGTAAAAATCCGAAGGTGCCAGGTCTGGACTGTAGGCTGGATGGTCGCGAACTTCAAATTTAAGTTCTTGAAGGCATTTTCTAGTCTGTGCAGCAGTATGAGGGCGCGCATTGTCGTGTAACAGAATAACACCTTCCGACAATCTCCCTCTCCGTTTTGTGCGAATTGCTTGCTTTAACAAATTCTGAAGCATGTCAGAATACGATGCACTTGTTACTGTAGTTCCACGCTCTAGATAATGTTCAAGGATAGGGCCTCGTGTATCCCTAAGCAGTGTTAGCATAACATCACTCTGAATGAGTTAAAGCAAACAATTCGCACAAAACGGAGAGGGGGATTGTCGGAAGGTGTTATTCTGTTACACGACAATGCGCGCCCTCATACCGCTGCACAGACTAGAAAATGCCTTCAAGAACTTAAATTTGAAGTTTTCGACCATCCAGCCTACAGTCCAGACCTGGCACCTTCGGATTTTTATATGTTTGGACCACTAAAAGACGCTTTGAGATGTCAGAGATTCCAAGGCGATGATGACCTGAAGGAGACGGTGCATGACTGTCTACGTACACAGCCAAAAACATTCTTTTTTGATGGCATTAGGAAGCTTGTAGATCGCTGGAGGAAATGCATTGAGAAATAGGGAGACTATGTTGAGAAGTGATGTGTTTACAATCTGTAAGATGTGAAACTAAAATTGTGAAAATAAAAAGTGCGGATACTTATTGAATTACCCTCGTATATGTAGGGGATGATGATGATAGTGATAATGATGATGACGGTGTTCTATGTTCGTTTATACACGTCTAAACGGTAAGGGCAATCTGAAATAAATTACGCTGGTCGACAAAATCGAATTTTTTTCTATCATCAAAGATGTATACACACACTTTTCTAGCCCAGTTTTATACGGTAATTCCAAAGCTGTTTTCGGTTTTCTTCCCGCACATCTAGTTGTCGAAATATGACTCGTGTTAATTTCAGCACAATTTATCGTAAAAGTACAACTTTATTCATAAAAAGAAATGTACACCAACCTAAAAACGTTGCGAGTACGATTTTCTTTTTTAAACCTTGTCCGGATCGTCGCAGTAAAACATCCAGCAGTAGTCTGCCAGCATACTTTCGTTCCAGAAACCTTGGTAGCGATTTTCTATTGACTAGATGTCTTGATGGAAGCGTTCCCCCTGTTCGTCACTAGTAGTATGGACGCAAAATGGTAGCGTGCAATGCAATGCTGAAAATGTTGATCAATGACGCAAAGGGGGAGGGTGAATGTTGCAAGAGATTATGCAACAAAGGAGGAGGGGTTATGCAACAAGGGGGAGGGGTATCCCCAAGCTGCAATGAAGGGGGAGGGGGTTATGCAACAAGGGGTGGGTTATTCCCCAAGCTGCAATGAAGGGGCGAGGGAGCTTTGGGGGAAGAGGGGAGGATGACCTCTCCCCAAAACGGTAACCTTAACGTAAGAGAGGGAGAGAAAGGAGAAGGAGGAGGGTCTTTGGGGAGAAGATGGGATGTCCTCACCCTAAGCCCTAATCTAAGGAGAGAGGGGTGTTCGCCTGGCTCCAGCCAGACGCATAATTAGAGTTCATCCGAGCGCCCGCTGTCTTATAAGGTGTAAATCAGCCAGTTGGCTTAATCCGCCAGTCGGTTTAGAAGGCGTAAATGGCTTGTTCTGGTGTAAATTAATAGGGTTGACTTGCCAGATTGCGCTATTTATTTATTTAAAGAATATATTCTTGACAGTTGGCTTAGAAATCCACCAGTTGCCATAATCTGCCAGTTAGCTTAATCCGCCAGTTGACTTAGAAGACAGGTGTATGTGTATATTAATTAACTTTTCAGCTGCCAGATTGCGCTATTCAGATATTCTTGACAGTTGAATTAGAAATTGTCAGTCAGTTTAGAAGGTGTAACCAGCCATTTGGTATACATATAATTAAATAATAATATCGTTTATATATACACACCCAAAATAATTAAATAAAACACCATTACATCATTCTGTTTATTTAGACGAATTATTGGAATCAATTTCATGAAATATATAGAAAATAAATATACAATCCTATACAAACGATGGAATATATATGACCAAAAAATAAAATAAAAAATAATAGTATAAGAAATACGAACGAGAAATATATAAATAATAAAAATTAAAATAAAAAATAATATAAGAAATACAAAACGATGGAGTATAACCATCAATATAGCAGTACAGGATTATATTAAATAATTAAATATATTGAAATAAATATACATCAAAATACATTCACTTTATGTTCTACTGCGCTTAACTAAAACACTAAACTTGCACATATTCGAGTCTACAGTCATATCATTATTGCTTTGCACTACGCAGTAAATACGATTTAACATTATTTCACCGCTCAAGTTATAGGGATACCTATACTCAACGTAAATGGCCTTCATATCGTTCAATACTATTTTTGTGCCCACTTTACATTCGGTTGGTAAGTTATCTTTAAACACGGCTAGAATACATTCAAAAGCACGGACAAAGAGGTCATCGTTAGCCACAACATCATTATTAAATACAAGTTCATAAACACTCCTTTCCAATCGAAGGTTTTTTCTTACCGATCCGAGCTTTTCATCGAGAACTCTTCTTCACACTGCAGTTGAAATAATCCTTCTAAGTTGTAACGACAGTTGCTCATTATATAAAGAAATAGTTCTTCAGGGTGAACGGTGTAGGTGAGCTCAGCCCTGTACCGTTCAAGTGCTTTGTACCAAAGTTCATGATATTTCAAAGAGTCTAAACCTTTTAAATAAGCATCCAGCTCTTGACCATTCTTGCCTTGTTCAGTCCTACACTCGGTAAACCCGTCGAGCAGAGCGGTATATGCGTATTCAAGAACTGTATGAAAATAAAGCATATCCGTAATACGCGCGTCTAATATAGGCTTCAGCTTGCGGAATCCGACGATTTCAAACATTCTGTCGAGGCTGAAACGGTTTCGCGTAGGGACAAGAACGTTATTATCGGAAGCATTCTTCCACATTAGTCGTATATCAATGCATGGCTGCTTGTAATTTATACACAGCGTACAAACAATGGCGTATGAGGGGCTATCACTAATCTGCTCTCTTCTTGTACCTACACCTGCAGGAATTTTATAGCAATCCTCACTCCACTTCTCAACTACCACGAAGATGCTATTCATCTCCTCAACACTTAAATAAACAACATTCCGTTTACCAGAGTTTGTTTGTCTATAAGTCGTTTCCAGTACATAGTTAATGGCATCGGTTTCACGTCTGAACACGCGCAATGACTTCGTCACGGACGCATCGTACACGGCTTTGAGAATGCTTCTCAAAGGAAGTTCCATCGTATTCGAGGAGTGCACGTCCAATCAGTTCAAGCTCTGAGATGACTATGAACCACAGGCGAGCGGATCGGCTCGACGGGAGGAGTGAGTCACATCATAAGCTGTTGAAACATGTACGGCGTTGTTCCAACGTGAATACTTGTATCCCATTATACTGGGTAAGTGTTTTGAGAAATTTTCCGATACATGAAGCAATACCGGTTTTAATGTTTTATCACTCCCACTCCCCAGAATACGCACCAGACATTTTCGCTTTGGGGGATTTTCACGAACTAAACAGTTTATTCACACTCCGGCGCACTATTTGAGAGAAACATATGACCATTTTTTCTTTTTGCTTAGCAGGCGATACTCAGCTCTAAATTCTGGTAAAAACTCACGCAGACCTGTAGTCAGAACTTCATTACAAACTTCGTCATGATATGTATTAATATAGTGGTAAAAATACTTCATATTCTCCATGATGACAAGATTTACATTCTCAGCTGCAGGGTACGAGTACTCGGTATGATGCAGCATGATATAATATCGCTTGTCGCACCACTCATCAACAAGACTCACTAACCATAACCGTTGCTTCTCTTCTAAACGTGTTGTTTCTTCCACTTCACGGTATATGTAAGCTTTTATAAAGTTTAGTCCTACAACATAGTTCAATACATCATTTGTACCACGAAATCCTGCAATGCTCTCGCCAGAATAGCCGTAGAGTATTTGTACCTCTTGTTCCTTCGCACGACTCAATGCAGCCTTAAAAGTATCAAAGATGGGTGGAATAGGGAGCCATTCAGTAACCTTATCTTCACACTTTGCCGAATACCACTTCATAAATGTCGAACACGCAATATTAAAGGTAGCCATTACTATTTTTCGTCTACGTGGGGAAATGCATATCTGAGACCCAGGGCTTGCAGCGGTCAACTGATCACGCAGGGAAGAGATATGCCCAGGTAGTAGCAGGAGTCACATAACCGATCATACAGGTGGGCGGAGCTTAGAACTTTCTCCTGTACATCCGCTGGCCGGAGCTTAGAATTTTCTCCTGTACACACACACACACACACACACACACACACACACAGAGGAGAAAGTGAAAGGCTAATTGAAACACGATTTATTTAATAAACGAAATATTCAAGGTATATATACAAATAGGTGTAATAAATAAACATATCGTTAACAATAGACATATATAACAATCAAAGATTATGGTATCCAAAGGGTACGGTATCATAGGTACCAGGCACCTGGTAACGTTTCCTATAGGTGTTACAGCACACCTTTGTACCCCTAAGTTCCTTCACGCCCCCAGCTTCTGCGCCCGAAAATTGTGGGTCCCTACAGTTAGATGGGATGGCTGGTCGCCCTCATCAACATCCAAGCACACTAGATTCTTCAACGAATGAAAGTTAACCCCCCCACCGATTCGCCTGGTTGAGCGTGATATCCTCAGCCTTCACGATATGTTTCTTATCCTCCCCCCACCCTCACTCGTACCCCATAAGTTTTTAGTCCTGTTGAGACAAAAGAGTCGGCGTATGCGATGTCTCCATACTCATCCTTGATCTCATCAGTTAACTCCCTGAGGAATTCACCAATAGGAGGCATGTATTCACCCTCTCTCACTGTGAATATCACGATCTGTATCGGCGTACAAAACTCTTTGCCCAAGAGAATGCAATAGGCCCCAAAATTTGATGCAGCCGTAGGCCGACGTGAAGCTGGCCAGGTATGTTTGTAACCCGTGAGGTATCTGTGGCCAATTCGGTATTGTACTTTATATTATGTAAGTAATACCTACATTCACGATCTCCATGACCTCTTTATCGGGAGCGTTGGCATAATCCCAGACTTCACTATAACTTTGTGCCAAATGAACGTTCCCTTTGCCAGTTTTCTGTACAAATTTTCCCCAAACACTGTTTAGACAACTTTGCACTAAAGCGCTTGCCTGGTTTCTTTACAATTTGGGAACGGTCAAGCTGTATACCTTCACGGTCACGGTAACGTTGAATATAAGCCGATTTTTTATCTTCGGTATCAACTCCTCGCGTATACCCTGATGCTTCTACTTTATCCTTCATAAAAGCGTTTATATATGGCGTGAAAAGGTTGGGTAGCTTCTGAAACCTCCACACCTCATATATCTTCAATATTCTATAGCCATGACGAACGGCTAGGTCCAGCTCAGGGCTTGTATATACACTTTTGATCTTATGCTGGTTGGTTGTATGATTACACTCCCCATTGTTCTCCTCCGCGCACTTCACGCACAGGGGAAACATGAGTTTGTGATCTATAACGACGGGTAAGATCGGCATCCATAAATCGCGTGGGGGGAGCACATCTACGAAAGAAAGGCCGAAATAGTACCCGTTCAAATTTGTGGAGAGCACCTCGATCGGGGGCAGGTGAGGTCCTACCAGTTTTTCAGGTGCACCTACGGGGTACGGATTGTTCTTCATCACATAGGGATATAAAGAACAGAAATCGTAGTAATGGAGTTTCACTCCCTCCTTTAGCGGAAAGTATAGCTTGAAGGGATTTGTACGCCCTCCGAACAAGCTATCACCGCATTTGAGAGGATCCAGCACCATTGAACGCTTAATCGTGTTTATTTCTTCACGGTACTGTCCAACTGTTTCCATTCGTGCATCATACTCATGATCCCACAAGACATTGTGAGTGAACTGGGAGCCTATAAGTTGATCGCGGGTGCGGGTCCACGCAAGACTGTCGGCAGGAGATCTACCGTGGATATCTCCTACGATTCCACACTCAGGACGGGGGCATCCGTGTCACCAGCAACCGTTAAAGGAGTACACAGTCTTCTCACCAGTGGCACGGTTTTCGCTTAGACCCTCAACCCAAAAAATACGACCATTAACCTTAATGGGTACTTCCCCCGTGTTGCGGGCATGCTTTATGTATACAACTGTCTGCTGCTCTATGTGTATGAGCCAGTAAATAGCCTTGTGCCCATAACTACGGGGATTGTTTCTGTGAATGACGGCTAAGGTGTTTTTAAGCATGAAGTTATTCTTGAACACCGAAAAACATAATGAGGCGATCGTGGTTGCGACTTGCAATGGATCGCATTTCAAACGGTCTATGTACATCGTTCTAAAGGTCTGGAAACATACTCTAAGCACGCGCACATCATTCACGCAATAACGCTCACGTTCATCAGCTATATTACAAGGATTAGATTCATTAAAACTGTTGTAGTATCAGTCAAAATCTTCACGGTCATATGTACTCATATATTCATAGTTAAAGTAATGTTTAGGTGGAGGTAGTCCTACGGAATTTAAAGTTTCGCTAGTGAGGAATATGTAAAGGAAATATCCTTTTGAAACTTCAGCGGCTACGCCCATCACCTTGGGTAGCTTTGCTAATTTACAAGGTGTGAATAATAAAGTGTCTTTAAACTGTACATTACCTCTTATTTGCATCTGTATAAGTTTGTTTCCTCTTTTCAAGGGATCACTGTAAATATCCCAGATGACTCATGCTCAAGCAGCTCCTTTTAAAGGAACTGTGTGTCAAATTTTGCCTCGTTATGGGCAAGAATATAGTTATTTTTTTGAACTTGTTTGCTAACTTGACAATATAGGACACAAAGAGTTTCACAGGGCTATCTTGGGCAATCGTTTTAAAAACGTTTGTCCGTTTATCACATTTGTGACACTCATCAGACTCGATCTCCATACACTCATCACAGATAGTCCGGCTTAAAGTAAATGTGGAATAACCTCTTTGGTTTGAACGTTCGTGTATGTTTCTATATCGTAGTACACAGTTATACAAGGTCTATTTTTAGGCTTAGCGTCTTTCATATAACACACATACTTTACTCCAACCGCCTTATATTTCTCATGGCATGTAGAACAGTGAGTTTCATCACATTTATGCTTGAAATTCCCCCAATTATCCATCATATGAAACATACCACATTCACAGATTCTCATTTTCCTGCACGTGCCAATTATCTTATGGAGTTCAAAACAGTTATTATCGAAAAATGTGCGTCCACACACATCACAATCCTTCTTCTCAGCTTCAACTACACGGCTTTCACATTTGGAGCTTTTACATTGCTCACATATCCGCAAACTCGATACATCCCTTACACAAATCATGATGTCGTCCATATTTTCGACTTTTATCATAACTCGCGTAAAGGTCCCTTATATTACGGATGGGGAGATACGTTGTTCCTGACAGCCCTAAAATAAGTAGGGGTCTTGTACGATCTCTCACACTGCTTTTAAAAACATACACAGTCCTACGACGATCATCCATTCCAAATACAACTATACGAACATTCATTTCCTGTTCTACCCTTCTCAGCTCTTCAGGACCCATATTACAGTCAAACTCAAGTTTACAGTCTACAGCTAGTTTACGGGCACGCTCCACTACCGTAGGCAACCAAATTTTTTGGGTCCGTGTATTTAGTACAGTAAACATACGAGCTAAGACTACTGCTATAAAGCCGCAACCACGATCGACGTTTATATGCCGTCTATAAATAGCCTGAGAATTGAAGTTAAGAGTATAAGGTGTGGCACTATGACCCGCAACACGGAATACACGGTCAATATTTACCGTGAAGTTGTCCATATTGAAGGCTATACTACTTTGAGAGGCCTGCATTATACGGCCTAATATATACTCTATATCTCAGCTGCCAAGCGTCTGAATGGTATTACTACCCAAAAATCATCTACATCTCCGTCATCTGACCCGAATCCGAAGGACAGCCTCGTCTGACTTCACGTTCGTCGCGGTTCTGAAGGGCAAACTCTACAATACGTTCAACTATGCGCAGTCCGTGTTCAACACCATTGCTATACATGGATCTAGGATCAACCCTGACTATATACCGATTTCTAGTCAAGGCTGGGGTGGGGTAGCGGTGCGCACCAACTCGAATGTTATGCCATCCTCTACAGAACGAGAAGCTGCTGCTGCTGTGGAGGATGTACCGGAATTGAACAGGAATAAGGGGGTATATTTGAGGAAGGTACTATTGTGGGGGTTGTGCCGTAAGACGTAGAGGGTTGGGGCTCTATTACTGGGGTCTAACAACCGGCGCAATCCTGGCACGCTTTATACCTGACGTGGAGGGCTCTTCATCATGCTCCGCTTTGAATTGTCGCGTGCTACAGGTATCGCTGGTGTGGACTCGGCAGTGGGGATGGAGTCTGTGATCACAACTACACTGTCGTCGGGGTCATCTGTAATATCGATGATGGGGTGCTGTACCTCATCGTCATTCACGGTTCTGTGGGAGAAGAGAAAACAAGACTGTAGAATATAAGGTCATCACTTAAATATTTATTATATTTTGTAAATGACCCACTTAGGAGTGTGACGTGTTAGAAATGGATTCTGTAGAAAAATTCAGGTTCACGAGCCCATCCACATGTATTATATCTGGCCTACAGGATGTGGTAAAACTGTGTTTATGCTTAAAATCATTAAAGAAAAGGGAGAGATGTTCTCAAAATTTGTGCATAAAGTTATATGGTGCTATACGACGTATCATCAGTGTTCAACGAGTACCAAGATGATATTTTGTTCCACAAAGGTGTATATGACGTTAATTCGTTTTAAAGGGAAATGAAACATACAGTCATTGTAATTGACGATCTCATGTTGGAGATGGATAAAACGTTTGCCGAGACATTTACAGTATTCTCCCACCATCTTAACATAAGCGTGTTCTTCATCAATCAGAATCTATTTTTCAAAAATAGATACATGCGCGATGTGTCGTTAAATACACAATATCTAGTCTTATTCGCGCAACGTAGAGATGTATCACAAATTGGGGTATTAGCCAATCAAATGTTCCCGAATCAGCGTAAGGAGTTTTTGGAAGTTTATAAAGAAGCTACAAGCCGCGTTAGGATATTTGCTTTGCGACCTTCATCCGCGAAACACGTTTAGGGTGCTTCTAAGAACGAATATATTTCCAAACGAGCCTGAAACGGTGTATATTCCAGAATGACAAAGAGGCTAAAGAAATACCATGAATTAATAAAAATCTATCATCGACTGCCCCGGGCAATGCAACAGATGTTTGCTAAAAATATCGACTCCGACTTTTTAAAATGCATCTGTGAAATCTGTCTTAACGTTATAAATTGCAATGTATCAATGAAACCCCTCAGAAGGCTCGCCTACGCCGTTACAAGAACATAATACGTGCACTCGCTCGTAAAAGTCAAACTGTGGGAAGAAAAAACGAATTATTGTACAAAGAGGAGGGTCATTCCCCCCATCTTATTTTCAGTTTTGGCCTTTACTGACTAGATTAATATAATGAAGAAAGTGGTAGTGATTCCACACGAGGTGTATGCTTCACTGCAAAGTTCAAAGAATCCAGACACGGTTCTAGAACCCCGTAAAAGCAGGCTTAAAAGAATGGAAAGCGAATTGTTAGCCCTATTAAACAGTGAAAAACCTGATGAGAAAAGAATCTTATACCAAGAAGCTCTGCAGAAATTTCTTCACAGTACGAAAATTATAAGAATCCGACAGAGATTCCCGTGGTTATTAGGCACAGCACGGCATCGACGATGGTGACATAGGGCCTGTGTCCGACGATAGAGCTGACCAACCAAAGATTAACGGGTCGGCCCCACAACATATCGAGCATGTATTAAAAAGCACCCTCCCACATACATTGAGGAATAAAGGTTTATTCTTTATAATCTATTGAAAGAGGACCCCAACATACAATGGATCGATACAGGTGAGATAATTGCTGATGGAAGCATATTAAAGCAAGACTACAAGAAATAAATGTCCCAAAACAATGATAGATTTCGAAATCTGAACAGGTTAAAAGACTTGGAACATGCGTCGCACGTGCACAATTGAAAACGCCATCACCCCCGGCGGTAACACCTCTGAAGAGGAGAAAGAAGAGATAAACAACGATCAACCCTACCCACGTGCCTCTAAAATACGCAAATGGCTAACATATTAAGAAACGCTATTATGACATTTCTAGCCCAGCCTCCTACGGAGGCGTAGATAGACTGTACAGAAGTGTTTACAATGATGGAGTAGGGAAAAAATGTTGAGAGTTTTGCGGGAGCAGGACGCTTATACACTTCATAAGCCTGTGAGAAAAAGGTTTAAAACAGCCAAGACAACAGCTGCTTCGATTGACTCTATTTGGCAAGCAGATTTAACAGACATGCAAAGATATTCATGTATAACGATGGTTACCGCTACATCCTATTCATAATAGATGTATTCTCTAGATATCTGGCTAATTCCGAAAAATAAATCGCCTGAAACAGTTGCTAAAGCCACCAAAACGTTGATGTTGAAAGAAAACAGGGTTCCTGGCTATTTTTGTACGGATATGGGAAAGAATTTATAGGCCGAGCTTTTCAGAACATGTTGACAGAGTTTAATATCAGCTACTACACTACCAATTCTATACATAAGGCATCTTTAGCTGAAAGAGTTCAACGTACCATAAAGGAACGCATGCACCGCTATTTTACACATAAAACACATACAGCTAGACATTCTGGAATCATTGGCCTCATCCTACAACCACTCACACACACGATTGGGACAACACCTAACGAGATTTTAGAAAGAGGTGCGCGCACAGAGCCTGATGAGAAGAGATGGAACACCACCACCACACTTGCGCGTTTCAAAATCAATGATTATGTAAGGCTGTCGCGTTCGGGAAATAAATTCGCGAAGGGATTTGAGCAAGGATGGACACGTGATTTTTAAAGTTAGGGCTATGAAATCTAAAGCGCGAGATAATGTATTACGTTGAAGATTTGAATGGGGAAGAAATCGCAGGAGGCTTTTACCGCGAGGAGTTGCAGAAAGTGACATTTAATTTAGGAAAAAATGTGTTTAAAATTGAAAAATTTTAGGAAGCAAAGGTTCAGGAAAGAGAAAAATGTACCTGGTGAAATGGCTAGGATACCCAGAAAGCTTCAACACCTATATAAAAGCTGATGCAATAATGAAGCTTAAATAGTATGCAACATGGCGCCTAACCATTTCTACGTCACACTCCCTCCTCCTCGTCCCTGTCTGTACACCCTAACACACTAGCCAACTTTGTAACAGAACTCCACGGACCCATTGAATTGGGTCGTGATACGTATGAGGTGGGATATGCAAATTCAGCTGAATACCCTTTTTTAAGTATTGATTATAAAGAACCCGTTTTTACGATTCTTAGAGACTGTAATGAGTGTGAAAAAGCCGGGGTAACTCGGGATGAAACCATGCGTACCGCCCTGACTGAGGATGCACGGTATTACAGTACAGAAGTAACACTAGGACCGGGTCACTATGCGGTCGAGGATGTTGTGAGAGACTTAAACGTAAGTTTAAAAAGCTCAAATCTTACGGGCATTTAGTATACGAAATCGTAAACAATGATCCCCATGCATGTACTGTGGCCCTAAAATCGCAGGCTAACCGAAATATTAAAGACCAAAGAGTGTTCAAAATTATGACCGATGGACGATATCGATCAGTCATCCAAAGAGATACATTTCACGAGGCACAACACGACTTGTCCAGCCTAATGTATCAGTGAAATTGGAGAAAATGGTTGATGGCTATAAACCCAGACATGTGCTATATTTACAGCAATATAGTGGAGCACCAGTTTGTTGGGGATACCCAGGCACGCCTGCTGCGCATAGCGCACATCCCAACCATAGAGGAAGGAGTTTGAGTATTACATATGACAGGCCCCATTATGTGAATGTCGCAGCTAATCTAATAACCAATATCTCAATATATATAAGAACGATTGAGGGAAAAAATTTCCCATTCGGTAACGGGAGCTTAACAGTGAAGCTGCACTTTCGACGCACTGAGTTATAATGGACAGAAACCTTTCACAGTCTATCGAGGTATGAGATACCAGCGTGGTAGTGGACTTGGATCCATTTTTTCAACCATACTACGTACGGCTGTCCCCTTGCTGAAGAGGGTGCCAGATACCTCGGGAGGAAAGCGCTACAATCAGGTCTTAACACGCAGAAGACATATTGGCTGGGGCTAAACCTAAAGAAGCTCTAAAAAGACACTTAAAGCGTACACGGGACGAAATCTCAAAGATGCAAAGAGAAAAATGCGTGGTGGTGGGAAGAAGAAGGATGTCCGGAAGAAGGGATTACCACCACGTGGCATTAAACGTAAAAGGATATCGAAGTGTTCTAAGCGAATGAAACCTATGGTTGACCATTTTTTGTGATCTCATGAATCATAGTTTTTTACTACTTGTCGAGAGAGGAGGCACTATTTCTAACTCGTCATGGCACGCTTCATCCATCCGTGTAGTTCACAATGTTGTAAATCGGAGCTGTCCCTCTTTGACATGCCTCCAACTCAAGTTTCTATTGAACACAGACTTTATTACAATTAACCCTTTAAACACAATTAGTTCCCCGATGCCCCTATAGAATTCGTGATACCCAGCTCAGGCCCTTACTTTTTTGACCAAGCTGTGTGCACATGTACGCTAAACTACGTATAGCCCATTCTGATGGAACGGACTGCGATGACAAATATGCTGTATACCCTGAAACAAACTTTCTGCACTCCTTTTCAACCAGTGTGACGTATATTTAAATCAGGTCAACATATCGGCAGGAACGGGGTACTACCACCTACGATCCTATCTGGAAAATGTGTGAACTTTTCCAAAGAAGCGAAGGATACCTTTTTAAGTGCCGAGGGCTATTATCAAGCTAGAGACGAAAGTAGTATAAAGGACAAATGTAAAAATTCTAGAAAGATATATGAGTGTTTTGGACGCCTGCATACAGACTTCACATTCCAGGAGTTGCTTGTGAGTGGGCTGGATGTGAAAATAAAGCTCACCCGCACGAATCGTGAGATCTGTTTAAATCTGGGAACTGATCAAGAAGAGGGAGCAAAACCCGTTGTGATTCACATTATGGAGACATACCTCCGCGTACGGCGAGTGAAATTAAGTTCACCAAAACAAATAGAAATTGAGAAAAATTTACTACACACACAGTAAAATACCCAATTAACAGAGCACAGATCAAACTATACACGGTGCCAGCAGGGTTGGCATCGAAACAGATAGAAAACATCGCCTGGGAAATCTACCTAAAAGGATATTAATTGGAATGCAGGACCATGCTTCGGTGAATGGAAAATATAAAAGAGCCTTTAAATTCGAGAATTTCGGCCTTAAAAATATAACTCTATACGTTAATGGCATTGCGTTGGGCGGGGCTATGGATATGGATTATTCATCAGACGCTGTGTTCCGCTTTGCGCGAGAGCATATAGTAATCTGGCCCATATTGCAGGTGATTGTGATGAGCTCGGGATTGGGGTAACGCAGAAAGAATTCATCGATCAATTTAACCTTTATCCGTTTGACATCACACCTGACTTATCTGCTAGTGTAAATACACACTTAAGTCCACAACAGAGTGGAAACATCTCAGTCAGATTGGAATTCGCCAAGCCTATAGACGCGCCTATTAGTGTACTAGTATACCTCGAGTCACAAGCCTAATAGAAGTAGACAGATTTAGGAGCGTTGTCACTGACTTTTAAAATGGATGCGAATACACTTCAGAGAGTAATGAATAGTGAACGAATCACACGTTCCAAATTTATCGGTGTGTTTGCGAAGAATGAAACATTGAAATTGCCAACTACGAGAATTGCGGTATCTTATTGTGAACACAGATGTTATTGGTAGTGAAGGGATTCATTGGTTTGCAATCTATTTTAAAAATAGGGACCGCATGTACTATTTTGATTCACTCGGCACTCAACCCTGGAGTGACCCTGTTATTGTAAAATTTCTCGATCAGATGCATATCCCCGAAGTTGTATGGAATCCCTTCCGGCTACAAGGATATTTTAGTAATACTGTGGGATGTACTGCCTTTCATTTCTCATGCATATGTCACGTGGTAAGGAATTTATAAATTTTTAAAATTATTCGACCCGTGTCACACTCAACGAAACGACGAAATGGTATGCAGACAGATAAAAAGCCGTTTTCCGATTGTGCGCTCGTTGTATAGTATGATGTTTTGTTCGTATATATATATATATTTGTAACCAATAATGTTAGTTTGTATATTCTGTAGCTTTAAGATGGTTATTGTACTAAAAACATGATTTCTTTCATTTAATAAATTGATGAAAATACATTGTGTCTTCTTCCCGAAAAAAAGATCGAAACAAAAAAAAACTTACATTATTTCGTTAATGATGTGACAATCGTGGGTTGACTGCTCGGTAAATCTTCTACCTCCGTATTCAGGTCCACGACATGTTTCTTCAAAACGAAAAGATTGTATAACACGTGTCAAATCCTCATCGGACCTTAAAGGAGAAAGAATAATTAATTAGTTCATACTGAATCTTTTTAATAAAAACCCAATTGTTTAAAACATATGCAGTATACATATAGTAAGAGTATTACAATGTGAAGATATCTTTGAACCGCTCAGAGAAGTTCCTTTAAGAGAAAATGCCGAATAACATTTATTATGGAATTATAAAATTATTTAAAACTGCAAAGATTGCTATAAAAAATTCAATGAATCAAAACAGGACTTTAGCATAATATTAATTGCAACTAATCTATAATTGCGGATACCTAAATGAAGCATTTTTAATGTGATGAGATGAATTACTACAACCCTCCATATATATGATGAAATAATCCAGAACAGTGCTCTTTCTCCTAATGACAGGCACACTAAATAAATAACGTTGCGAATAATTGGCTACAAAAAATAAAATTACAGGCACATAATTACTTACATTTCTACGGCAGTCCCTTGCGTCGGATCGTAAGGAGCGTCATTGCAAATATCATCAACGGTTTGCGTTGGAAATAATCCATCCCGGTCGTGCGTTAAAAAGATTAATTGTGACACGCTGCAATGTCTCCATCTTGATATAAATCCGGTAAACTGTAAAGTTCTTGATTCATGACGGAGGGAATGTTTATTCACTGGTGAAAATAACTACTGTGACTCCCAGAAAATATTTCCTTTTATATGCATGATCCCCAAGCACCACCCAAAAGACTAATAGGCGGTTCGTAAGTTTGATGATTGGTGTCAATGTAACTGGGCGGGCTATGTTAAATTTGTGTACCAATCGTAACACCTATATTACGGGTCCACGCTTTGACGTCCTGATTGGTCGACTAATGGTGTCTTTATCTTCTCTCCGTAGATTTAATGTTCACATCTCAAGGTATTGACTTTGCACTTTGTCACGACAATATTTCATTATATTTGCGCCATTCTATTCTCGGTTTTTCCCATTTTGAACCCACCCCTTCATGCAATATCCCTCACCCCTTTGCAACATTGATCAACATTTGCCACTTGCAATCTCTACCACGACAATATTTTGCATTATTATTATTTGGTCATACTATTCGATCCTCAACTTCCACAGTTTGGTTACATCTATTCGGCTTGACTTTCTACTTGCCAATTCTCGTAGGAGTGTGATTAAATTGTGTTTAGTTCGTGAAAGTGAATGTCTGGTTGGGCTGGTAAATAAATGGGTAACCTAGGTATCCTAGTGGTTAAGACGCTGGGGTGCTGCTCGGAGGTTGAGAGATCGAGTCCGGACGGTGACAGTGTAATTTCTGCCCGCCTGTGTTGGAGCATAGTTCGGATTCAACGTTAAACTGTAGGTCTAAGGCGGAGTGTTAAGCTTGACCTTAGTCAAAATTAACAATTAGAGAAGGAAATTCGTGTTAGCTATTATTACTACTGTATAAATACATTTGCACCACGGTTAGGTTCCAGTTACAAAGAGAATCTCTGGTCTGAATATTATTGCATACATTCCTCGTTTGTATATTTTTTCCTTCTCTCTCTAAAAGGTATTTTGAAAATCTGTGTATTAAATATATTCTCCATTATCTTCCACACAGAGCATAATTGCTCTCCTGTGTGTCGTATAATTAACTAATATCATTCCAATAAGTGGGTATCCTCGGTCGAGATTAGTTTTTTCATTATTTTCTAATCTTTGCACGAATCTGACAAATTTAGACCCTTTGCAACATATTAGGTTAGGTTAGGTTCCAGTTACAAAACGAATCTATGGTCTGAATCATAGGTTAGGTTAGGTTCAGGTGCCAGCATGCTGTAGCGAACCAGAGTCTCACCGCCAGAGTCTGCACAAAGAGTCAATTATGTCTTTCTCGTAGATTTATTTTCTCAAGTGAATTGCGACTTGCAATCTCTACCACTACAATATTTTGCATTATTATTAGCGGTCATACTACTGGATCCCCAATTTTTCCCATTTTGGATAGGGAAATGACCGTACAAGGAGAATCTATGGTCTGAACCATAGGTCAGGTTAGGTTCAGGAGCCAGCATGCTGGAACAAACCAGAGCCTCACCACCAAAGTCTGCAAAAGGAATCAATTATGTTTTTCAATTTAATACAATGACTTGTTAATTCTCTTTTTTTCAAATTTTCCTTTTACGATCTTATCGAGAGAATTTTATAATAAAGAAATTATAAATTTTTTTTTTTTCTTTTCAATCCTTTTTAAAATTTTTCCTGTGACTACTTACGGCCATCATAAACCAACTCGGTAAATGAGTTCCAATATACAGGGTGGGCCGTAAGTTTCCATACATAGGAAAAATAAACATTTTTTTATGGACAACCATTTTTATTTATATAATATGCTCTACATGGTTGCCATTGTTTTGAAAACACATTTCAATACGTGTTCCCCACTGTTGATGAACACGCATTAGCACAGTTGACGTTATGCTTGTAATGGCGTTGGTGATACGTTCCTTTAGATGATTTATGTCTCGTATCTTTTCCTGATACACCATGGCCTTCAAGTGCCCCCAAAGATAGAAATCAAGGGGGGTGAGATCTGGGGATCTGGGAGGCCACTCCACAGGACCACGCCGACCAATCCAAGCATCGGGAAACTGCTGATCCAAATACCGACGCACGTGAAGACCATAATGAGGTGGAGCTCCATCTTGCTGGAAGTAAACTGGGAAGTTACCTTCCTCGTTTAGCAGGGATGGGAAAATCTCTTCTTGCAACATGTTAAGATACCTTTCGGCATTAAGATTTCCACTGACAAAAATTGGTCCAATAATTCTGTCACCCCATATCCCGGCCCACACCATCACTTTACCGGCACCTTGCATCTTCGTCGGACTCAGCCAGTTAGGGTTAGCATTACTCCAATAACGTATGTTTTGCCGATTAACCTCTCCATTGACGTAAAAATTTGCTTCATCAGTAAACAAGATCTTACGTCAAACGCATATTCTTAGGGTATCTGAAACATAAAAACAAACGTTTAATTTTTCCTATGTATGGAAACTTACGGCCCACCCTGTACTTATGAAAAATTGATGCTTTTTTCTTTTTCAAAAAATTGTGCAAGAAGCCATTACAATAATAAGAATGACAATTATAATAATACGAGTGGGAGGAGATGGACCGGAGTTTTTCGGCTGAAAGTCGTTATCCACGATATTTTGCGGATTTGAAGTAGCCTCAGGCAAATCACGTGTTGTGGGCCGAGTTTACCTCGATGTACATTTTTGTCTAGAAGTGCTTTCAAAGAAAGGGTTGTCAAATTTAATGTACTAGCATGAAAGTACGAAGAAAACAAATGAATAAAGGATTCCTCTTTGATTTCGCGGAATTTTCTTTATACAAAATAATAGACTTCTCAGTAGATGTGTATATCTTAGGCATTTAGTGCACACATACCCACCACAAACATCCCCATATTCTTCATTCGTATTTCTTATAGGTTTTTAGTGCACACATACCCACCACAAACATCCCCATACTCTTCGTTCGTATTTCTTGTAGGGTTTTAGTGCACACATACCCACCCCAAGCAACCCCATATTGATTGTATATTTATTTTCTATATATTTCATGAAATTATGTATATATATATATATACACACACGATGTTAATTAAATCGTAAGGCTAATACAAGACAGTCTTATATAAAAATAATACCAAACATCCTGGATCAGCAAGTAGAATAAGGTGTGTGTGTGTGTGTGTGGTGTGTGTGTGGTGTGTTTAGCCATGTACACACATTTTTTATTGAAAAGGAGGCGAGAATTCCACTTTACGTACGTATACATCTAAGAGAAAGTACGCCTCACTCTCTAACTCTCTCGTGCACAGAAGATTGACAAAAGTAAATAGACGCTTTAGGAGAAGTTAGTTAAAATTATTGTTTTTCTTTTATATATAAACAGTGTGTACTGTATTTTCTGTCATTTGTTTTTTTCATTCATTTCGGATTAGTTGTATTTCTTTTATTGTTAATATTGGGATTCGTTTAATTGTGTTTTAATTAATTCGAGCAAATTAAGGAGACTGGCAACTCCAGACCCTCTAACAACAGATGCTAGGCCCCTGGACTCTCATTATGCGACGGACTCCGGTGGAATAAAGAACTCACTCCTCTCTCCTTAGATTAGGGCTTAGGTTAGGATTTCTCTTTGGGGGTGAGGACATCCCACCTTCTCCCCCAAAGTCCCTCCTCCTTCTCCTTTCTCTCCTTTCTCTCCTTCTCTTAGATTAAGGTTACCCCTTTGGGGGAGAGGTCATCCTCCCTTCTTCCCCCAAAGCTCCCTCCCACCTTTATTGCAGCTTGGGGGATAAACCACCCCCTTGTTGCACAACCCCCATTTGTTGCATAACCCCTCGCAACATTCCCCTCCCCCTTGCATCATTGATCAACATTTGCAACATTGCATTGCACTCTACCATTGTGCACCCATACTACTGACACTCACTGCGCTAAGGTTTACGGGAAAGAAATCTAGATGCGAATGTAAAAAATGTATTTTCAAGGACATGCGACAGCTCATTTCTTGATATGCATCGAGCAGTTTCTGAACTCCATCTTTGTATGCGGGAGACTTGTGGTTACCCAAGAAGTTTCCACAAATCCATTGAAAGCCTGCCCTGCTTTTATTTCTAAGGCATTGAGGCTTTCTTCAAAGACTTCATCCTGCAGACCCTCCCTGATTTGGGGCCCCACAAAGACTCCCTCCTTCAATTTCGCGGCACTGATGTTTGCAAATTTCTCAACAAGGTATCGAAACACCCTCGAATTCGCCTTACTCATCGCTTTCACAAAATTTTTCATTAAGTCAAGCTTAATGTGGAGAGGTAACAGGAAAATCTTCTTTGGATCAACTAAAGAAACACACTGGACACTGCCCGTTCCTGGCTCGTATGTGCTTTGATGCCAGTCACGCCTGATGTAATGATCCACGGTAGCACGGCTGTCCCATAGGCATTGGAAACAACAGTATTTCGTGAACCCTCTTCGCACCCTCCTTGCACACCCTCAGATGTGTGTATACCTGTGACAAGTTCTCGAAAAGTCCATTGATATCAGAGCAGAGCAGACCGTCTACTGTAAAGAATGTCGACAAATCATGGTTTCGTTTTCGATAGTGACACACTCGAACGTTCTTCTCAAGTAAGTGTTTCTGCGTGAATCTCGAGGAGAGAAGTTCTGATTTGTGTTTGGAGAGGGCTAGGTTTCTAATGAGGTCATTCAACTTGTTCTGGTAAGCTTCTCCAGCTCCGATTGCTCTTCGTCAGGTGTGTAGTCAAGATCGGCCGAAGGTCCCGCATCTCCGCCAATCGCACCTTCGTCGGATTCCCTTTCGTCTTCTAAAGAATCGAGTCCATGCTGTGGAGGTACCGGAATCGGCATCGTGTCATCGTGAGGGATCGGTCTGATCGCAGAGTCTACGTTCGGATAAACGATGTTATGCTTGTTCTTCACGGAGAATCCAGTTATGTTAACATTGCAAAAGTAACAACCGCCATGATGGTCTCTCGGCTCCTTTCATATCATGGGTATAGCGAACAGCATCGACTTTATCCTTTGGTTCAACCAGTCACGTAATCCATTCGAACAAGCGGTACAGATAACATGTGGCGCCCACGCCTTATCTTGGTCGCCTAGTGGACAGCCGAAGTATAACCATAACACGTAACAAAAATTGTCGGGGTGATTTTTACACTTTCGAGGCATGATGATCGATGAGTGGGTTGATGTAAATCACCTAAAAGATAAAATATGTAGAAGAATAGAATAACCTTTATTAATAATAATAAAATAAATACATTTTTTTCAATTTACAATGACATGAATAATTGTGAAGCTCGACTATCTATTTTATTTAATTTGGCCCTTAAGCGTTAGGCTTTACTGGGCTCTTATTAAAGATAAGCAGCTAGTTGTTATTAATTAATAATAACAAATAAGTAAATAAGTAAATAAGTATTATTAATAGTTAAAACGTGTATTACAATATTAAACAATATTAATGGACAATATTAAACAATATTAGTGGACATTAATCCTACATTTTTGTTAGTATGCCATTATTAATCAGGATTTCAACTTGGTTTTAAACAAATTTACATTCACAATATTTTTTATATCGGCATGCAAGTCATTCCATAGTTTCAATCCAATGAAAATGGATAGTTTTTGAGATGAAGACAATCTAAATTGAGGTATAACAAGCTTTGATCTATTTCTGGTCTGATACGAGTGGATTTCTTGATGAGTTACAAAATATCTATTTACCCTTTACAAATTAATGATTTTGTTCTTACACTTGTAAATAAAAATAAAATGTGCCAGTTTGGTTATATCGTTGAGCTTTAGTAGGTTTAGCTCTTTAAATAATGCACTAGTGTGATCAAGGAAATCAGCATCAGATAATAATCTCATTGCTCGTTTTTGAATGACAAAGATACCATTTAATGCGTTGTTAGCAGAGTTTCCCCAAACAAGGTGCAGTATGTTATATAAGGAAGAACAAGAGTATGATAAAGAGTCAATAAAACTTGTTTAGGGACTACATTTCTAAGTTTAAACATTATAGCAACGCTCCTTGAAATCTTTTTCGCGATATAATTTACATGATCACTCCATTGCAAATTCTTATCTAGCATTACAGCATTCTGTAATCAATAGCTGTCTTATCCGCAACCTGAACATGAACAATGTTATTGAATATAGCGTAAGTAGGAAAATTATCACTGATGTTAGTGGTTATAATTCCAGAATTTACGAGGGCATTGCTATTTACAAATACAGTATAACTTATTATCAATCGTAGATTCTGTTATTCGACTGCCATAGCTGCAGACTCGAGTGGGTTTGGTAATAGAATGACTAAGATAGAAAGAATTCATTAAGTTTAAAAGTTTATGAGAGATTGCTTCAGATTGCAAATTGATGTTGAAGTCACCCGCAACTATGGCATTCGATTTATGAAAGTTGCATAACATGTTATCTAAGTGAATTAAAAAGCTATTGATATTACATATTAGTATTAGGTGGTCTATATATTGCATGGACAGAATATACATTACTTTTGTCTTTTATATTCACAATCAGGTTTTCATTGTCACTATTACATAGAGAAAATACTTCGTTAGAGTCGTAGGTAAGCTTCGAATGTTTAGATTTAATACTGAAAGATTTTTATAAATAACTTTTTGTAATACAAAGGCATTAAACTCCTCTATCGATGAGACCATGCAATTGCCTACACCAGATTCCTGTTCTAGATTCTCTAAACTGGATCAGAATTTTTTGGTAATGAATTGAAATGATTAATATCGGCGCGTATAATATGAAAGTCTTTATCGATGAAAGCCATTTAACAGTAGTTCTCAAACAATTTCACTAAATACAGAATACGGGAATAAGGGGTTACCACCAAGTTGAGCCGAGAATGGGAAAGTCGACTGTTGAGATTGTATGCGGAGTTATTCGCAGGCCTCCTGTGTGCCGACTGTCGACTGGCTTTTTCGTAGTTCTCATAGCTTCGAATGCTTCTTCACTAACAAGGTGAACTCCTTTGACCGAAGTATTCCGCGTTGGAGGAGTCTCTCTTTCTTTAAAAATTAACTTCGCTCCAAGGAAGTAGGCAACTTTCCCGAGTCTCCTCGCTTCTATGAGTTTAGAGAGCTTTTCTTTACGAATTTTACGTGTTTCCTCACATACGTCGTCATTGATGAAGATTTTTGATCCTTTCAGCTTTCTTCTGTTTTATAGTGTTAAATCTCTCTGAGTTTCATCATCCTCACATTTTACTTTTATAGCTGAAGTGGGCGTCTTAGATTCAGTCGTGTCATTAACTGTAGAATTTGCTTTTTTGTGGTGGAATTTGTTTTTTTAATCTAAAAGCACTTTTGATCTTAATATTCCCCAAATTCAGTTTATCTTTTATTATGTCCTCCACCTTTTTCTTCGTTTCGCCGTTTGTTTCTCTATTCATTTCAGATACCCCCATTATGACTAAGTTATTGGCATGTGAATTATCGTCTAGGCTGTTTAATTTATTCCTAATTGAATCGTGCTCGTTTTTTATCATCTCCATGCTACGATTATTTTTAGTAAGCGAGTTTAGACTAGAGTTAAGATCCTTTATCTCGTCGTGTGCATACTGAATGCTCTTTTCGAACTCCATATTTTTATGTTCCAGTTTTGCATTGTCCCTCTTTAACAATTCGTTATTATGTTGTACAACTTTTATTACTGCCTCAAGGGCTTTGATTACACTATTACTTTTGTGCACTAAGTCAAAGAGTGAATTATACTTATTTGCTAGATCCTTCATTTCTAATTTCAGGGCGTTTACCTGACCTTTGGAAGCCATTTAGAGCAATTTATGGGGTTAAAATTCACTCGTTCGTTCGGTTGTTTGTATACCCGTTACTTGAAGGTCACTGCTTGCCGTAGGCAGTGGTGTAGTGCTAAATAAAGAAGTGAGGGAACGCATTTTGAAAGTGTTACTCAGATGCAGGGGGACAATGGCGAGCGCGGCGAGCTCATACAGCTGGGGGTCCGGGAGCACTGTAAGCCCCCGGGAAATCTTTTGAAATCTGACCAATTTCAGGGATATTTTGAGGTCATATGCACTGGATATTAGGATATATTCCAAGGTTGAAGATGCAGTATTTCCAGTGTCATTAGATATATGACATCCAGTACGATCATTAAAAATAGCTAACAACTGGAATGATTAACTAAAAAAAAGTTAACAACTGGTACGCCGTGGTGACTGTTTCACAGATCTTTATAGGCTAGCATTGCCTCAGTCGAAGCTAAAAGAAATGAAACAGTTAATGATTCTTTCTCATATTTCTTCTAGGGGTGGGAATTAAAATTTCATGACGTTAGAGATTTGTAAGTTCGGATTTATTTGAAAGTGAGGGAACGCCGTTCCGTCTACCAAAAAAATAAGGGAACGCCGTTCCCACGCGTTCCCACAGCACTACACCACTGGCCGTAGGACTATAAAGGCAGTGCCGGATGTCGCTAGAAAATTTTGAAGATATATTTTATGTAATATTACTAGTTAAGTATTGCAGTTTTTCTGATGAGATTGCAACTACGTAATCTTGGCACATTCACAAATTTTAGTGGAGAAGTAACACAATGGTTCACTGACTTTGAACACTTAATTTTGATAGGAAGGAGCGCGAAACTGACAAGCGTCACCGGCACAAACACTTTATTCGGTTTCTCTTAAGTGGGCGACACAAAACAAAACAAAAGACATAACTAGACATGTGACTCTTACGCCAAAGAATAAAAGGGTGTATATGTGCAACGTTTTCAAATTTGTGGCCAGCAACTGCTCTCACCTAAAATACCACAAGACAACCTGCGGAAAGCCTAAGTTGAAATGACAAAATGCCATTCATGAGGGTACAGAAACGGTAGAGCAAAAACCTACATCTAAGCTGCAACGACAAAATACTCCGCTACATATATGAAGGACGCATATTATATATTGTATGTATAGTATTATATATTATATTATATATAGTTATACGCATATTATGTATATTATTATATTATATAAAGGACGCATATTATATATTGTGTATATATATAGCATTACATATTATATTATATACAGTTATATGCATATTATATATACTGTACATTTTAACTGCAAACAACACAAGGTATAATTAATATAAAGAACGACGCTTGTCTACGGGGCTCCAATAAACCTTAGCCCCCGCCCATGGCCTAAACCATTAGAGGTACAGTAAAACTAAACATACCTTACAAAAGAGAATTTAATCCTGCATTTAATGAGAAACAATTAAAACTTGGTGTTCCCGCCATTGGCTTCCAAGACAGCCTGAATTCGCTTTGGGTAGCTTGCCAAAAGTGACGTGAATAGATCTTGATCGTTACGCAAATTTTCTAAAAGAGTTTCAATGTGTTGCGCCATTGTATCCTTCGAAAATCGATTTGTTGCAGGTTCTTGAAACAAGAGACATTCAACCTTGTCCTTTATAACTGATCCAATGTGTTCACAGACGTTCAGGTAGGGAGAATTTCCTGGCCATTCTTCATTTCCAAAGAAATCGATCGCATGGTTCCGCAACAACTGTTGAGTGGCTAATGCGTTAAAGCAGGGGGCCTTATC
>JAJOZX010009008.1:77500-160110 GCA_023014485.1 Bathynomus jamesi
ATTGGCTTATGTTACATGCTTACATTACAGCTTACATGGTTCAAGGTTATAGGGAGGGAAGGGGAGGAAGAGCTGTGCGCGCATCAGATTCAAACAGCTCTATCTCCGTAACCATTCAGAATTATACATGTTCATATGAACTTTTTTCTCACAATGACCGATACTGTCACCTCCCGAAGTATTGACCTTTCCTCCTGAAACACCCTGTATATATATATATATATATATATATATAATATATATAATATATATATATATATATATAATATAATATACAGTATACTCTGTAGGGTGCACATGTATATAGTATATACTGCAAAATTAGTTTTATATGAAAATTAATTCATCACTTTTCAATGTTTTTTTATTACACGACCGTATTATATGATATAATGGAAAAGATTAACGTTTTTGTTATATTCAGATTGTAACGAAAGGTTACGTGGTCTTTTGATTAGTTTTGTTCCCTGATTCTCTCTCTCTCTCTCTCTGCACACACACACACACACACACACACACACACACCACAAACACACACACATATATATATTATATATATTATTATATATATATATATATATAATTATATATATATAGTGGACCTAGTTTTTAGCCGTTTAAGGTGATAATGATTTAATTGTATGCTAGTGATTAATTGATGCAATGACTGATTGCTTATTAATGATAGGCTGGGTTAATAATTTATGATGTAAAGTATCACCAATGAAAAGTAGCTAATGGAGTAGGCCCACCATGCTATTGGAAGCGACCGGAATGGCAGCAAGTGTCACCAGCTTGGATTACACAAAGCAAATTAATGTTAAGGTTATAAAAAGTACCTTATTGTTGTATTTTTATGAAAATAAGGATATCTTTTATTCACCGTGATTAACAAAGAATTGACAGTCATTATTTGATAGCCTTACGTTATGGCTTATGACATAGAAACTTAGCTAATAAGATGAATGATTATAGCTTAATTGACACGTAATACATTCATTGATGATATGTAAATGGCATGCAACATGGGACATTGAATGAGGCCTATTAATGACAGCATGCGCGTACGTTTTGGTACACTGAATAGAATACGTGACACTGATTAAGTAGGCTAAATGATTGCATGGATGCACATAGGACAACTGAATGGGCCTAATAATAATGGATTGATGACGCGCGTTTATGGATAGGCCTAATGATAGTTGAGAGAAATATGATCATTTACATAAAGGTAATTATATAATGCTAAGTTGGTACACCTTAGATGGATTATAGAAACAAGATGTTGTTGCCTAATGATAATTTGAAGGGATGTACACTGTACATGAATTAGGCCTACAGTAAGAGAAATGAAGTTATCACAAACATATAAATGAACCCAATAATACACAATGATACGCGAAATTACGGTTTTCGGAAGGACACTTGAATTGGGTAATAGGAATTAGGAAATAGGCCTACTGCGTTTAACGAGAGTTAGTTGGAACGCTTAATTACTCACTTTGGGAGTATAGCCTACCGTTCGGCGGTAGGCTGGTGTAGGCTTCACGATTTATTTAGAAAAGATGCGTTTAGCTTACCGGGACGATGAAAACCTTTGTTCAAGTGTCGAGTGAACCTATTACTGTAGGCTCGAAATGTCGTTGATCGTACTATGGAAGCTGGTCTCTCACGCGTTGGACGTGTCGTGGATTAGGCCTCTTGCGAAGGAGAAGATGTTTGCTGTAGGCATTGTAGAACGTAGGCCCGAGTGTTGTTGCTTCTCGAGGTGTAGGATGGCCTATAAATGCCTATAATTGATCTTGTAGGTGTAGGCTCTAAGCGATGCTGACCTTCCTATCGAAGTTGTGTAACAGGCGCCGGTCACCTCAAGTGTTGATTCGCTTGATGTAGAATTGAGGTGATGAGGCGGCTGAAGTCGAAACGGCGCTGGGCCTCGAAGGATTGCTTCTGCAGTCTGACGGCGGTAGGCCTTAAGTGATGATAGATCGAAGGCCTTGAAGGAAACAGCCGGCCGCTCCTCCGGCGGTTGACGGACGAGTGTTGCTCGTAAAGGTGGAGACCGTGTGTGTGAGAGCGAGTGTGAGTGGAAACTCGCTTTTATACGTAGTTCCTGTGACGTAGGACTTCGCGCCAAATCTTAAGACGCCTTGCCCGCGCGTCCTTTTGTTGTTAAGGGCTCGCTTTTGGCGGCCTTTGGAAGAAAAACAAACGCTTCATTGTTTTCTGATTCCTTGCCCACGTGTGCCTTCGAAGACTGTTTGATGAAGGCGTGGAAAGAAGAATTTGTCTGTCTACTTGTTGGTCTATTTCTGGTCGATCCGCTACATATATATATATATTGAGGAAATGCAGTTTTTTAATAACACTCGGCAGTCATGTATTTAAAGCAATTTACTATATCTGTTTCTATATATACTATGACTTAATGCTATATTTATAAAATAGTCTCAGAAGTGGAATGTTAAAATGTAAAAGAAAATCAAAAAATAAAAAGTAAAAACCTCAAGCTCATATAAAACTCAAGCTTCAAATATTTAAATGTTCCACAAACAAAAGAAGGAATTTATAACAGTTGTCATAAACATTTCTTTTCTGGAAGGTTCCGCGCCCAAACATACTCGGATGAAAAATTCTGTTGATGTAAAGGCATGAAAGACAAATAGGTTAATTTTATTGCCATAAACTTTCCACTTTAAGGTTATGCCATTTACGATTGAAAGAAAGAAATGTCGCGAGACTTTGAGAAGCAGAAGGTATCTGGCTCTTGTTTATCGCTTCTGCGTCAGTTATGGATCCGGAGAAAAGGATTTACAAAACTCACGCAGTGACTGAACATGAATGAAAAGTAATAATTTGATGGCAACGAATAACAGATTGTTTATGCAAACTGTGCACTTTTTACGAAGGTACTTTAATTACTAATTAATGAAATCAAACTTTTCATACGTTGTTTCATTGCAGAAAATGGTTGAATTTGATGAAACTTGGAGGAAAATCTAAACCTACGTAGTATATTCTTGGAAACAGTAGAATTCGCTAATGACGCGGCATTTGATAATGCAGTACGCGAATAACGTGGCAGTTGGTAATGCAGTACGTGAATAACGCGGCATATGTAGGACAATTATTTTTATTACGCGGACCAAGACGTGAATAACGCGGTATCTTTTAAGCTAAACGGTAAAAATTCAAGCCAGTCTCCAAGAAACCGCGGGCTGACGCGAGCCGATAGTTTAAGACTGAGCGAGTGACGCGTAGTGTGAAGTGTGAAGCAGTGATTGTTTAATATACTCTGTTATATATATATATTATATATATATATATATATGATGAAAATAAGCACGAAGAAAAATGAATTAATTAGTTTTAATTTTCCTTCGTTGTTATTTTCATCATAAATATTATTCACGTGTTACTTCCGTAAAATAATTTTCATATATATATATAGCGAGGAATAGGAGGACGAAAAGATGGTACATGTTTATTTCAAAACGTTTCGGAAAAGTTCAATTTCCATCATCAGTGCTAAAAAGTTTAAAATCAAATAGAAATAAATAAGTATAATAAGCAAAAATAAACAGTGTATTAAGATGAACATGGAGCAATGGTTACAATATATATTAAATTAAAATTAAAAGATTAAAAATGAAATAATATAAAGTATAAGAGTGAGGACACTAAGTAAAAAATATGAAACGGTTAAAAGGTGAATCAGAATTAAGGGAGGGTCTTAGCAGGTTGCTAACGTTGTGAAAGACTAATTGTAAAGAAGATTGGGGATGGTTGGCTTGTTGAAAAAGTCCATATTAGAAAGATGGAGTCAGGCGGAGTGATGGAGGATTTCTTTTCTATATAAGAGTTTATTTGGCGATGTTTAGGTTGAAAGCAGAACTGTAGTCGTTGAGGGTTGGCTGAATGCTAAGTATATAAAGGGACTCAAGTATGCGGAGGTCTATTAGTTGGTTGGCAGAATTAATGATTTTGAAATTGGAGGAAAGTAACGGGTGGTTGTGAAGGTGGCAATGATTCCTTATTGGTGAACGATATGACCGAGCCACGCTGAAGAAGTACAAAGACTCCAAGAACATTTACCAAAAATGGACGAAAACAAACTGCGATCTTCATTTCTTAAACGTCTGTAAGAGCTACAATTCTGTTCCCAAATTCATTAAATTTAAACTATAATAAACGACTCTACAACTCTAATATATACAAATCGTTCCAGTGCAAATTATTAAGTAAAGAAATTAAATTTAAGTACTCTAATAGTAAAAACTCCTTTTTAAATATAATCTCCTCTTAACTCAACTAAAAGAATCTGTAAGTCTTATAGACTATTTAATGCTAAAAAACCAAACCATTAAAGACACCAATATCTACCAAAAACAGATTCAGCAATGGCACAATAGAAAATTAAACTCATTAGGCTTAAATTCCAACCTTCAGCCCTTGAATCCTGATCAAACCATCTTCAATTTTTCTAATAGAACTGTAAGTACTAATGAAAAACGACTCCTCTCTTTAGGCCTAGATTTTAAACTGCCAAATTTTAAGATAAATTATTTTAAACCCTTTTTATCTTTTGAAAAACTCTCATAGTTTAAAAAAATTTAAATAGTTGACGAGACAAAACTTCCGTTTTTAAAGTCCTCATTTACTAACATCGCTAATAAATACTTTTATAATTTTAAACCTCCCAAAGTTTTTTTCCCCCTTATTAATAGAAAAGACCTCTCCTGCCTTAAACAACTAACCAAAGACGATTCCATTATTATTTCACGTCCCGATAAAGGTAAAGGCACCGTCCTTCTTAATAAATTAGATTACATTAATAAGGTTCACAACGTTCTTAATGATTCCACCAAATTCAAAAAGATTAATGATCCTTTAACCCTTTCCTTAAAATTTGAAGACAAAATTAACCGTTTCCTCAGAAAACTATATGATCAGAATAAAATCTCAGAGGGCATTTACAACCAAATACGTTCCTCCGGCTCGTCCCCAGATACCCTCTATGGTCTCCCCAAAATACATAAACCCAATTTACCCATCAGACCCATCCTTTCGGTCTACACCACCCACAATTATAAACTAGCAAAATTCCTAATTCCCTTTTTAACCCCCCTTACCCAAAACGAATATTCCGTCACCATCTCTTACGAATTTGCCAAAGAAATTTTGACCATAAATAATTCCAACAACCTCCACATGCATAGTTTCGACATAGTATCTCTCTACACCAACGTTTCAATTAAAGAAGGCATCGAGATCTGTATTAACAGCCTTTTCGCCAACAATCCGAACACAGTCCTGAACTTACCAAAACAAGAATTTACCAAACTGCTTACACTTGCCGCTTCAGACACTTATTTCTTTTTTGACCAACAACTTTATCAACAAACGGATTCATTAGCCATGGGAGCCCCTTTAAGTGCCACTTTAGCTAACATCTTCCTCAGCCATCACGAAAATAACTGGCTACTCCATTGCCCCACTCATTATAAACCACACCTATATAAAAGATACGTTGATGACACCTTTCTCCTTTTCCACAATGCTAACCATGCCCCCCTTTTCCTTAACTACCTTAATTCCCAACATAAAAACATTAAGTTCACCAAAGAAGACGAATCCAATAACACCTTACCCTTCCTAGATATTACAATAACGAAACAAAACAACAAATTCAGCACTTCCATATATCGAAAACCTACGTACACAAGCCTAAGTACTAATTTTCTAAGCCACACTCCTTTGCTATATAAAATAAACAGTATTAAAATTTTAATCCACCGCGCCTATCATCTATGCTCTTCGTACTTATCCTTCCACCATGAAATAGAATTCATTCATAATTTCAGCATTAATAACTCCTTCCCAAAACATCTGTTACAATCTTTAACCAGAAACTTTCTTAATAATATTTATCAACCCCCTCTTAAAGTTCCCACTGTCAAAAAAGACGTACAATATTTTTCATTTCCCTATTACGACCACATCAGCCACAAAATACTTTCAGAACTCCGTCTCCTACTCACCCCGCTTTACCCCCAAATTAAATTTAATTTTGTCTTCACCAACAACAATAGTATCAAATCTTATCTTAACCATAAAGAAAAAACACCCCAGCCACTTGCTTCGTCCACTATCTACGCTTTTAATTGTGTTCGCTGCAAAGCGAACTATATTGGCAGTACCATCTACCAATACCAAACAAGCGTGGACGAGCATCGTGGTATTTCTACTAGAACTTCGCAACCCTTGAACAAACCCTCCAAATCAGCATTAAGGGATCATTCTCACCTTCACAACCACCCGTTACTTCCCTCCAATTTCAAAATCATTAATTCTGCCAATCAACTAATAGACCTCCGCATACTTGAGTCCCTTTATATACTTAGCATTCAGCCAACCCTCAACGACTACAGTTCTGCTTTCAACCTAAACATCGCCAAATAAACTCTCATGTAGAAAAGAAATCCTCCATCACTCCGCCTGACTCCATCTTTCTAATGTGGACTTTTTCAACAAGCCAACCATCCTTAATCTTCTTTACAATTAGTCTTTCACAACGTTAGTAACCGGGTAAGACCCCCCCTTAATTCTGACTCACCTTTTAACCGTTTTACATTTTTTACTTGGTGTCCTCACTCTTATACTTTATATTATTTAATTTTTAATCTTTTAATTTAAATTTAATAGATATTGTAACCATTGCCCCATGTTCATCTTAATACACTGTTTGTTTTTGCTTATTATACTTATCTAATATACTATTTCAGAAATGAAGCCTTATATATATATATATATATATATATATATAACAGTTTTTTGCGCACACCTACAGGTCGCTACAATTGGTGTAGAACAATGCGGTTTTCACCATTTGATGCGTCTTTTTATTGTGCAGTGCCCATGCTAAAAAAAATTCCCTAACATAATTCATTCCCCCCTTTTAGGGGTACAGTTCTTCCCATGCCTGTTCACGCATTTTTTAAATTTTGAATCATAATTTTGGCACAAAATAAGTCGATATTTACTAAACATTTAATATCATTCGATTCACAAAAGATTTATTTATCGATTCAATTTAAAAAAAGTTATATTTTTAAAATTCTTAAAGAACTTTTTACAAAAAAATAAAAACAAACATGCATTTTTAAAATTCAATGATTTTTATACAAAATATTTTGATATTTGCTATAATTTTAACATTTTTCGATTCACAAAAGATTTCTTTATCGATTCAGTACAAAAAATCACAAAATATTTCTTTATCGATTCAATACAAAAAATTACATAATTAAAACGGGCAATTTAAATAAACACGAGTTTAAAGTTAAACGAGCCACACTCGAAATTATTTACCGTGACTTTTGTGCGTTTTATTACTGTGGCTTTTGTACAAATAATTTTACGTATACACAAACAATTTGATAGGATATTGATTTATCATTCTATTTTTTAGTTGTCATAGAAATACGTTAATTAAGTTATCTGATTAGATGCGCTTTTATAGTTGAAGATCATTTTCAGAAAATTATTTATTTTCCCCACTTTAAAATATTACAAAATTTCTATTAGGTATCCTAATATCATTATGCTTGTCGCTGTAAGTAAGAAAATAGCAATTATTTTCCATTTTATGAAAATTTCGTACCCCCTAGGCCTACAAAACCAATTTTCCCCTTTTCTTTATCATAAATTGTTGATTTTCGGAAGTCTTTCGGTTATAAATTTGTACCAGTCTATTGTTTATCTATAATAATAATAATAATAATAAAAAGACGTGTTTGTGTGTGTGTGTGTATGTGTGTGTATTTGTGTGTGTTCCAGCCATCAGCCATAACTCCAAAATGGAAGCAGTTACAAACATGAAACTTCACACACATTGATTAGGTCCCGAGGTTGTGCACGTGGGTGTTAATAAATTAAATAATTAATTTTAAAACATTAAATGACGTCATCAAGATCATTACGAAACCTATGGTAAAATTATTGAATACCCGGTTAGGTTCATTGAATGCCAGGTTAGGTCATCTGTACGCCCTTGACGATTGGTTAGGTTAAGTCGTGATATTTTCGTTGGCTTTAACGAAAATATCATGACAACCTAACCAATTGTCAAGGGTGTACAATTAACCTAACCGGGCATTCAATTAACGTACCCGGGCATTCAATTAATCTAATTGGGCATTCAATTGACCTAACCGGCCATTTAATTAACCTAATCTGGCATTCAGTTGACCTAACTGGGCATTCAATTAACCTAACCGGGCATTCAGTTTACCTAACTGGGCATATATATATATATATATATATATATAGCGTTCAACATCCACCCCGGCAACGCCGGGTCGCTCCGCTAGTTTATTTCTATTTGATTTTAAACTTTTTAGCACTGATGATGGAAATTGAACTTTTCCGAAAAGTTTGTAAATAAATATATACCATCTTTTCGTCTTCCTATTCCTCGCCTAAACTACGTTTCCCTAAGAACAAACCATTGAACTAAGTTTTATATATGGGACAGAATCATTCTTAGGGAACGAAGTCGGATCACCTGAAGATCCGTCACCCCAACCTTTTTAGTTAGCTCTATAAGGCTAACTAACGAAAATATCACGACTTAACCTAACCAATCGTTAGGTCAACTGTACGCCCTTGACAAGTGGTTAGGTTAGGTCGTGATATTTTCGTTAGTTAGCCTTATAAAGCTAACTAAAAAAGGCTGGGGTGACGGATCTTCAGGTGATCCCCGAAGAGATGAAGTCTAATAAGGAATAAGACCAAGATGATGGCTTCAAACATTTATTAAAACGTTTCGACCGTGAGTGAGGGTCATCATCAGTGTAAGCTGAATAGGAAAATAAAAGTTAAGAACAAGGATATGAAGTAAAACAGTAATGCAAAAACATTTAAAAGACAAACACAATATAAAAATATACAATACAGTATATTTATTGTTATATAACAAATCTAATCTTTGTTCTCTATTAATCTGATTAGGGGAATAATTGTAAAGCCTTTTACAAAAATAATGTATTCGTCAAAGATTTAACAATAAACCAATTACAATGCAAAAACGAAATTTTTGACAATGATGAATATTTGTTGAGGAAAGGACACTTGAAAATAAGACAATTAATTAAAATGCACAAACAATGTAAATTTGACTATTAGACAATTTTAATCTACAGTTGGTAGTTATTTAACTGAATACAGCCGTACTGTAATACGCAAGACCATTTAAAATGAATGGACCCATACATAATACAATTTATCTTTAGAGTAACAATGGTTTCCCTACCCGGCATTTTCACCGTCTTAGCTAGGTGCATAATACATTTTCATAGAATCATTTGAATCCTATCTGGGTAATTGACCATTTTAACTATGTATACTACCGTATTATAATATGTCTAATGCATACCTTAATTATAATGTTACCAACCTCATTTTCGGCAGGTAAATATTCCCTTCTGAATCGGGTTACTTGTAATTTACACTATAATACCTTATACAATTTTTTATACATTTATATCGAATGTAAGGAACTCAGTCCGTTTCTTTACGGAGTAATTTATGATAGACTGTTCTGGATTATTTTCAGTTACAAAAAGTAACACGGAGTTTCTCCGTTCTTTTTTTGTTAAATTTTAAGGAAAAACTATTTTACGTTTGAATTATTTTGGAGCCAACTCATTCGCTTTAAGAATAATTCACTCAAACTTAGAGGAACAATTTCACTCCATGGGGCTGAAATGTCTTTTGGGCCGTAAGATTGAACTTTCTGCGTTTCACATAACCGAATTTTCCAGTTTGAATCTCTCCCCCCTTGTATAAAACCACTTTTAAACGCCCTTGTATAAAACCGATGGTTAACGCAGTTTCGAAAATGGCGTTTGACAGTGATGTTCGTCGTAAACAGAGAGCTGTTATCGAGTTCTTAACCGCAGAGAAGGATACAGTTGGAAATTTTCACAAACGTCTACAAAACGTTTACGGAGATGCTTGTTGATCGAAGCACAGTAGTACGCTGGTCTAAACTTGCGAGATCATCGGAGAGAGGGAGAGCCAGCCTCGATGACATCTCACACTGTGCAACGTGCTAACGCATCATTTGATCAAATCGGCGCGTCACATACAAGGAGCTATCACTGGACCTAGGAATTAGTGAAGGAAGTGTGAATACGATAATTCAGCAACTGGGATACCCAAAAGTGTGTTCACAGTTTGTTCCTCGCGAACTGACTGAAGATCACAAAGCCCAAAGAAGAGAAATTGCTTCTGAATCGTTGGTTCGATACAAGACAGAAGGGGATCTACAGATCTACAGAAGCTAAGGCTAACAAAGACCCTAAGATCCACTCTAAGGTTAGCCCGAGAGAAAGGAAAGAGTAGAGGGTTAAGAGAAGAGAAAAAGGGGTTAAGTAAGTAGCAACACCTATCACTCGTGGGTTAACATTCTTTCTGAAAAAGAGAAAAAAGACTCACCATCATCATCCGCTGGCCACTGTCGACAAGTCAGAAAAATAGTCGGAGAGAATAGGAAAGATTGCAGAACGGTTCTCTACTCCAGAGGGAAGTAGAACCCACTCTGCCGGAAAGGGGTGAAAGATGAAAAGAAGTAAAATAAGAACGCTTACAAACCATGCAATACATTCTTAACTCAAGAACAATACATTCTTAACTCAAAGCAACACATTCTTCCAGCTGTTGCAGACCGATCCTCCACTCCATAGGGAGGTAGAAGATGCAGCCCACTAGGCTGGAAAGGCGTGAAAGATGAAAAAAAGTAAAATAAGAACGCATTACAAACCATGCAACACATTCATAACTCAAACACTATCATACCATGCAAACTACAGACATGGAATAAAGAGAGTTACAGACATGCAAATAAGGAGAGAAGAAGAAAAAAGTATAAAGAATAACAAAAAGTGGGTTAATTTACTCAACAAGCTACAACTAAGTTCGTGTTAGTCTAATTTTTTTTTTTTGCTGGCATATCACACGCTGGCATGTCACAAGCTGGCATTAGATGTCAACAAACTCATCCCCGATTACCACCCCGAGAGCTCCTGGTAGGGTTCACGACGAGCGCAGGAAGATTATTCCATTTATCAATTACTTTAAACGTAAAGAAGTTTTTAGCGATATTAGTAATGAAACGTCTGCAACTTAAATCTGTTATTACGAGTATTGCTATTATCGAAAGTGAACAGTTTGTCAAAATTTACGTTATCGATGTTATTAACGATTTTGAAAACTTCAATAAGCTCCCACCTTAATCTCCTAGTTTCGAGTGAATGAAAGTCTAACTCTTTAATCCTATCTTCATAAGGCTTGTTGCGCAATGACGGAATTAGTTTCGTGGCACGACGCTGAACCCTTTCTAACCTATCAATATCCTCACGCAAATACGGGCACCAAAACTGAACGGCATATTCTAAATGAGGCCTGACTAGGGACTTGTAAAGGGGCAATATAATATCCTTAGATTTAAATTCGAAATTACGCACTATGAAGCCTAACATCCTATTAGCTTTTGCGCAAGACTCCAGGCACTGGTTCCTAACTTTTAAATCCTTAGATACGCGTACGCCTAAATCTACTTCCTCCTCAACGCTCGCTAACTCTATCATCCATCGTGTACGTGTAATTATTGTTACGAGAACCTATATGCCAAACTTTACATTTGTCTACGTTAAATTGCATCTGCCACTTATCCGTCCACTCCATAATCCTATTTACATCGTCTTGGAGCCTATTTCTGTCGTCCTCGTTAACAACCTTACCGCCTATTTTAGTATCGTCCGCGAATTTTGACACGTTACTAGTCAATCTTACATCTATGTCGTAGATGTAAATTACGAATAGCAATGGGCCTAACACTGAACCCCTGTGGGACACCACTACCTACATCCAACCATCCCAATTCACTACCATTAACAACGAGCCGCTCTATACCTATCGTATTCGCGCACTATTTCGTTATAAAATTCGGTGCTCTTCCAATATGTGCTCTACCGCGAAACTGTGATCTACCATATTCCCACTAATATTCCATATTCCAGGCTAACTAACGAAAATATCACGACTTAACCTAACCAATCGTCAAGGGCGTATAGTTGACCTAACGACTGGTTAGGTTAAGTCATGATATTTTCGTTAGTTAGCCTTATAAGGCTAGTTTCACGGTAGAGCACGTATTGGAATATGGTAGATCACAGTTTCGCGATAGAGCACATATTGGAAGAGCACCTAAAATTCTAACAAATTAGTTAAACAAGATCTATGGCGTCGAAACTCATGCTGACTACTATTAATCAAATCGCGACTTTCTAAATGATCAATGATACGATCCCTAACTACGGATTCCAAAAGTTTACCGACAGTTGACGTTAAGCTAATAGGCCTATAATTGGTATCTACTGTGCGGTCGCCTTTTTTAAAAATGGGCGTAACGTTAGCTAATTTGAAGTCTTCAGGAATAATCCCCGCTTCCAGTGACTGATTAAAAATCTTCGTTAAGGGGCCTACGATAACGTCTTTCAAATCTTTCAAATGCCTGGGATAAAGCGCGTCAGGGCCTGGAGCCTTGCTAACTTTTAGCCTATCGATATAATGCGCAATCTCACCCTCGTAAACAGTTATTTCATCCAAAATAGTCTTGCTACTAAATGGAGCGATATCGTCCACGTCGGGGACATTATTTACGTCTTCTATGGTAAAAACTGTCGCAAAAAAGTTATTGAAAATACCCGCCATCGCCTGAGCGTCAGAAGCCAAAGCGCCGTTAACATCCACTAGAGTGCCTATGTTATCTTTTATCTGCTTACGATTATTGCCGTATTCAAAAAACTTTTTTGGATTATGTTTACTCTCCGCAACTATAAGTATCTCTAAATTCCGCTTATCATTCCTAACTGATCTTTTAACCTGACGTCTTGTGACTGGGGATGAGACTTGGGTTCACCACTTTGAACCTGAAACAAAACGCCAATCCATGGAATGGCATCACGCAGGCTCCCCACGCAAGAAAAAGTTCAAAATGCATCCCTCTGCACAAAAGATTATGGCCACCATCTTCTGGGACACGAAAGGGGTGATTCTGGTGGACATTATGAAGAAAGGACAAACAATCAACTCAGAGGCATATATTGCTACCCGACAGAGACTCCAGAGACGTATAAAGCGAGTTCGACCGGACAGAAAACTGGAAGACGTCCTTCTTTTGCACGATAACGCAACACTGCACAACAGTTTGCAAACAAGAGAGGCCATCACAAAAATGCGCTTCACTGTGTTACCCCACCCTCCATACAGACTGAATCTGGCACCTTCAGGTTTCCATTTGTTTGGGCCAATGAAGGATGTTATTCGTGGAAGTTTCAGAGTGACGATGAGGTTGTTGAGCGGGTCTGGGTCATAATTCCGACTGCCATAATCCTGAAAGCCATAAGCCCGAGCGCCAAAATCCCGAAAGCCAAAACCCCGACAAGCGATAATCCCGACAAGATAATAGTTTATATTTAATATTTACTTATAGCTTAAAATAATAAAAACTAAAAGAAAAACTGCAACCTAACCTAACCTAACCTAACCTAACTAGCTGCACTTGCATATGACGCGTGATTGTGATCCACAAATTTTTTAAGGTGATGTTGTCCATTTAAAAGTTTTGTTATTGCTCTACCTTTGCAATTAAGTGATTTTCGTTTTTCACAGTACCAGTAATAATCGTCTTCCCGACGTTTATTCTTCACCATTAAATAACCGCGTGCGTTAACTTTGTTATTGTCTTTTTGAGAAGGAACAATTTCACAAATTTCTTCCATGTCGTTCTAGGGGTGAAGTTACACTGATAATTTTTAGTTTACTCGCGGTTTTACCTTTGCTTCGAGGTAGTTTAACTTTGCTTCCAGGTGGGAGCAGATCAATTCGCTCGCACCCTTGCTGAGTTCTCGCACTCATCTTAGTTCATGATTTTTAACTAACGGGATTTAGGCCTGTCGGGATTTTGGCCTGTCGGGATTACGGCCTTCGGGCTTATGGTTTTCTAGATTATAACTTTCAGGATTCTGTCCAGGTTCCTGTTGAAGAGGTTAAGAGGTGTCTCCAGCAGAAGCCAGCGGACTTTTACCAGCAAGGAATAAAGGCCCTTGTTTCGAGGTGGAAGAAAGCCATAGAAAAGGATGGAGACTATGTGGAAAAATAAAAACTTGTAAAAAAGTTATTTAACTACTTGTGCACAAAATTTCTGGAACTTAAAGGAAACTTGGAAAGAAAAAAAAAGGTGGAGCAAAATTATTGAGTGGCCCTCGTAAAACCATTTACCGAGTTCTTTATTTACTCTCACACATATCATATTCACATCATAAGAAGTCTTCACTGCATTTATGAGTCTACTACCAATCCCATAAATACTCAAGGCCTGCCACGATGATTCTGTATTCACTCTATTATACGCCTTTTCAAGATCCATAAATGCCATGTATACCTTGCAATCTCTTTGACATGCTTTCTCAATCACTTGTCTCACTGCAAACACTTGATCTGCATTCTGCAATACCACAAACTGTTTCTGTCATTATCCTACTATACACGTTCCCCACTTCAGTCAACAGACTTGTGCCTCTGTAATTCATACATTCACTCCTTTCACTTTTCATTTTGTACAAAGGAGCAATTATTGCTTCCACTCTTCAAGCACATTCCCATCTGTCTATACACTCTCACAAATGCACCACAATCACTCTAACTCTTTCAACCCACCATACTTAACTCTTTGTTGCATGATGTCGAGTTTATTTATTCCGTTTTATAAGAGACACCCGTATGTGAGAAAGAGCTTATCATTTCCCCCATCTATTCCATTCACAGTTCCTGCTTCCCGCTTTTCTAATAATTATAATTAATCTGAGAGACCAGTAAAACTAAAGTTTAAGGATCAAATTTAACAGGAAAAAATCTGTATGTTCTGTTGAAAATTATTGCAATAATTGTAATAATTGTAATATTGTAATATTTATTTTTACCAATAAAAACATGAACTAAAATCTTTTCCTTGAAAATTTATTATCTGAAACGAGATATGCTCGTAGATATTATTAGTCAGGTAGTTATTTTGTTTTGTATACGTACAAACATGAACATTCTGGTTTTTAGGTGTCCAGAGTATGATCATCTCACGGTATCTTATTAATTAACTGATAGTATTAAAAAGCCGTAAACCAGCTCATCCTTAAGCACTGTTTCACATATTTTACGAACGGGAATCCTGAAAATTTTGGGATTTTTACCAAACTTTTTTTTTTGTTATAGAATGTGTAAAGTTTTTGACAACTGAAGAATTTTTTTTGCAGTTTAAGTAAAATTGTTGCAAATATGGGGACTTCAAATATTTTTCAAGATAACAGCTTAAGCAATGCATATTTGAAACGCTTTTGCAGTCTGCAGTATGTGCCCTTTTTTTTTTTACTGAAGCTTCATTTTTTTGGCTCTTCAAGCAAATTTGTTGAATAATTTTTTCCCCCTAAGCATAAATTCAGGGATCAGATTGTTTATTGCATATTGCATGTGTTTGGTAGGTGAACCGATCTTGAAGACTTACTTTTTAAAAAAAAGATTATTTATTCTTCTACAGTTTAAGAACGTACTAGCATTTTTTATTCTCAATATGAACTGCAAAACAATTCAGGATGGGGCTTCGTTGGTGTTCGGAGTTTGTACCACAACATTACAGTTTTGAATGAGTTCTCTTCTTTGTTTACGTTATTTGAATTTTAACCTTAATCTTTATTTGTTCTCCTCCTTCTCCTCCTCCTCCTCCTCCTCTTCCTTCCTTCCTTTTCCTCCTATTCCCCCTAATTCTTTCTCCTTTCCTCCCCTTCCCTCTTCCTCTTTTCCATCCCTTCCCTCTTCCTCTTTTCCATCCCCTCCCTCCTCTTCCTTTTCTCCCTCTCCGTCCTCCTCCTTCTCCTCCTCCTTCTCCTCCTCCTTCTCCTCCTACTCCTCCTCCTCCTCCTGCTCCTCCTTTATTTTTAATAATTTTATTTACTATTTACAGTATCATCTTCACGATTCCTTGAGTGAACTGAAAGCCTACTTATGATTCGAGGGGGATTACATCTAGTGATCGGCTATGCAGCTTTGGTCGATGGTCAGCTCATAACATGTTCAACATTTTTAAGAGACTGTTTACTTCAGTGCGCATGTTGTTTTAATTGTTTTAAATTTCTCTCGTTTTGAAAAGATGACTAAGCTTCTCGTTTTTTTTTAAGTAATTTATTGTTAAGATTGGCAAAGTTGAAGTTCCCTTGAAAATACTTAATGTACAAATGAAAATTTGCGAATACTGCGAATTAAAAAAGTATTTTCTTGATTTGCAGCAATAAATCATTCAAATCATTCGTGTTTATAGTCCTATTATATCACATAATGTTTGACTACTTTTCAAAAGGCATTGCTCCATTCGAACCCATGAAATGTAGCCATAAAGACTAAATGGCAGTCCAGCCCAGGATTAGGCATTCAGGGTCAAACTAATTTTAATCCAGTTTTCGTGACTTTTAAAAAATGGCAAAATGACAAAAGTAAACTTAACCGTGAAATATATTAACTTTAGTAGTTTTTACTACGAGGACACCAGTTAGACAACTTGCCTGCTTTTCATTTTCTGTGAAGACCATACCTCCCCATACTGATTCTTCATTAATTTGTCTTGAGCACTGAGACAGATGTGAGAGGGTTTTATTTTCATCAGTAAAGTTCGGAAAAATTTCCCCCATAAACGATTGTTAAATTTCTTCTCATGAGGGATTCGTGAGATCAATAAATAACCCTCAGTCAGAGTGGAACCCGGGTACCCTTTAATCTGGAATGTAGAAAAGAATAGTTTTAAATCGGGGTTTCGAATGACACAATCATTTTTATTTTTGGCAGATGGTTAACAGGGCTAATAGGCTGAAGAGAGGTGGGCGGAGGGCAGAATGGGAGAAAAAAGGGTAGGTCAGATTGCGTGGATACATCATCTACTCGATTCATTCAAGATATCGTATTGTATAAGAACAAATATATACGCAAGTTCTATTATACAAAGGGTAGAGAACCCCTTAAAAACTGGTTAAATATATGAAGAATTCGCTCCAGCGTTTGTGAACAAGGAGACGCTTGTATGTTAAATAATGTAAGAAGTCATGTATAAAGTAATGTATAAAGCAATATAAAAGAATAAAAAGTTTGCGGTACATTAATTTTTTTTTTAATATTTTCAGTTATTACATAATAAACAGCTTCATATTTTCTTTTTGGCGGTAACTACTGCAATTCTCTTATTAAAAAAATTACATACTGGTATATGCAGTCTACAATATAAACACAGTGTATATATATATATATATATATTATATATATATATATATATATATATATATATATATATTATTATATGTGTGTGTGTATATATATAATTTTATTCATAGAATATTTTTAAAACCTTCAGGAAAAGATTAATTTTTTCCTTAGTTTTCGTAAATAAATGATGCATAAAATTTAAATTTCTCCTTCGACGTACTTTAAATTTGCGTGTAAAATTGCAATACACTGAATCAGAGTTAATATTTCGCATTATTTTGAATAAAGAATACAAATATGAAGCCGGAGAGAGGAACTTAATTTGCAATTGACAATAACTGTTTACCACATTCAAATTAACCAATCAGATGTTTGTTTGAGAATAATTAACTAATCACAGGGAAGTATTTAGGAGTGTGACTATTCTAATCCTCAAGTCTGTAAACGGTTTTTCTTAATGAAGATGTTGAAGAGCAATATATATATAATATACTGTGTATATATATATATATATATACATACATATACCTTTGGTTAATTTTTGGTTAGCTTCTGCCCGAATTGTTCATTCTGATGAAGGTCAAGCTTTTCACTCCACTTTAGACCAACAGTTTAACGTGGAATCCGAACCACGCCCCACCAGCAGCCCAGCGTCTTAACCACTAGGCCACCCAGGGTACTCATTTATCTACCAACCACTTTCTTTATTGTGTGGAAGGATGAACAGCTGGGTTTTGCTGCGTGCCTGCTGCCGTCACCGGTCTCGATCCCGGGGCCGATGATTCGTAGTCAGCGACGCTAAGCATTACACCACCGAGGTTGTATATATATATATATATATATGCGCCTCGGTGGTGTAGTGGTTAGCGTCGATGACTACGAGTCCATCGGCCCCGGGATCGATATCCGGTGACGGCAGCAGGCGCGCAGCAAAACCCAGCTGTTCATCCTTCCACGCAATAAAGAAAATGGTTGGTAGATAAATGGGTACCCTGGGTGGCCTAGTGGTTAAGACGCTGGGCTGCTGGTGGGGGGTGGTTCGGATTCCACGTTAAACTGTAGGTCTAAGGTGGAGTGAAAAGCTTGACCTTCGTCAGAATGAACAATTCGGGCGGAAGCAAACCAAAAGTGTATATATATATATATAAAATTTTATTTAACTTACCCTGCATAATGTTTTTCTTAGCTTTCACTCGCACGGTTATTTAACTTATCAATACGCCGATATCAGCCTACAGCTCCATATTATAAAGCAATCAGAACTTGTTTGCGGCGCGCGTTCTATTGTCGGTATTACATCGGACAGGAATTTTTATGGTATCATTATTACATTAATATGAGTATTGCATTAATATATACATTATACTCCCATGTATAATTATTATAGCATAAATGTCTTTATGTTTTATATAAAAAGTACATCAAATTAAGTAAATGTATAGAGAAATTTAACCTATAAGTAACAATATACGGGAAAATTTTTTGTCTGATGCGTGACTTATGCACTAGATTACTAGATTAACAAATCATACTATAAGATAAAGATTCCTAATTCGTACACACACACACACACACACATATATATATATATATTAGGGTGTGTTTATGGTATATGGTGAAAAATGCGAAATGAAAATGCAAGGGAGCGGAACCCTTTATTTTGTGAGGATAAATGAGAAAACAGAACAGGCAAAATTTCTTTGTAATCCAACAACATTTAGAGGTTGCCCACAGCTGATAGGTATTTTCAATTTATAGGGCAATGGAAATTTTAATTCTCAGTTTAAATGATAAATTGCATCTCCAATATACATCTCCAATAAGTATTCAGAACAAATATATCGTGTGAGTATATTCATTAAATTCATAATTAACGATTAAAGTACATGACACCTCGAGTGTTGGCGTTCATTTTTTCATCAAAGTGGCTTTGGAGGCTGTCGGCAAGACTTTACGATGTTCTTCGACGATTTGAATCATGAACTGCATCTGCTCTTCGTTCCGAGTCCTTCCAGCCTTCGTGAATTCTTGAATCATTGCTATGCCTCGCTCTGCTGCATCATTCACTACATTTAAGGAATCCACCCTGATCTTTGCTGAACCAAAGCTGGTGTTGTTTCCCAGTTTGATGGATCCTCTTGCAGGAAATCGACCGGAAGATCTAGAAGGGTGAACAGATTGTACGTATTGGAAGAGCAAAAGTCTGCCAGGGTCTTTCCTCTTGGATCTGGAATCCAGACTCGTCGGGAGGAAGCTTCTGACCCTTCAACGGAATTCATATTCTCTACCATTTTCCGCTTCTCATCATCATCGACTGCAGGATCGAATAGTGCAAGGCCCACGTTTACCTCATTGAGGTACCAGAGATGCCGATTAAAACTCTTGTACCCAGCGGCGTTGGTGTTTTGCAACTTTTGAAGGAGGGCTAAGTCGCTTCGTGGAGCGCTTGCTGCTTCTCTTGCTGAAACCACGGAAGGACGTAATCTCGAGCAACGAAGAGACAGAAGTCCCGCAACCCAGAAATCAGGCGGTCACTGCTACTTGCTCCACGAGATGTTGAAGGACATTGGTTCATGTGCATCGTGAACTGGTATCTGAACATCCAAATCTTGAAAGAGTAAATTCCACGCGCCATCCACCGTGCTCGGTGCAAAGCCCCTGGAGCCATGAACACAGGACTCCGACGTCCGTGAGGTACTCCTCCCAAGAAAATGACTACAAGTTCAAGAAGCTCTTTGTAGTCATCTCTGGGATGCTTCACTTTCAGAAGGTCATTTGCTTCATGAATCATCTTCTCGGCCCAGGGACTGATCACTGCAGCCGTGTCCTCTTCGTCCGCGGCAGTGGAGTATTCATTCAATTTCAGTTGCGGCCAAAGCAGAGAGCGTCCAAAATTTTATACGCATAAAAATTAAACCTTATAACTATTTTGGAAACAAAAATATTGCCGGTAAAACAAGTCATTATACTTACAAACAATTCATAATACCATCCATTACAGTGCTAAGTAAAAAAAAACGTTTGAAATATATGAATTATTTAAATAACACTTACCGTTATGAGAACTGTGATGCTTCTTGGCCACCATTACGTAAATGCATGAAAGACGTGAGTAATTAAGAGAAAACGATTTAGAATTAAAGAAAATTCATTTGTTGGTATACTGAAGTAAAGAAATATGGATTATCAGAACGCAATTGACAAATGCAATTTCTAATTTTGGGGACGCTGTGTATCAATGGGTTAATAAACACTAGAAGTGACTTAAAAAGGGCGCATAAATAAATGAGCATATGGGTAAAACTTTGGGGTCTTTGGGCAACCTCTAAATATTTGATGATTTTCCAAAAAAATCATGTGCTTTATTTGCTCCCGGAACCTCATCATTTGCGGGGTTCCGTGACCCGAAATTCACACTTTCAGTTTTTAAAAGCACCCTAATATATATATATTTTTTTTTTATTATTTTTTTTTCCATTCTTTAATTTTCCGCTGATTCGTACCTAAAGAAAGCGATACATATCTCAGCGAGGCAGTGGGTGGGTGGTGTTATTGAGTTGAGGATGGTAGACTAGGGGGGGTGAGAAAGGGTCAGTTGCTGGATAGTGGGTAGGAGGGGTGTGGTCTTAGAAACGATGGAGCAGATGGGATTGAGTAAGGAAAAGGAAAATCGCTTCCGCTGAAAAGTTGGGGCCTTCGGCGAGTATGGAGCGTAGACGGTCGGGTATGGGATTTTCGAACAAGAGAGGGAAACACCTGCGACGAAGAGCGGACAGGTTTGGCATTCGACCAGGAGATGTACGACAGTGATAAGGGCATGGCAGGTAGGGCAGAGCGGGGCTGGCGATTTAGCCATAAGGCGTCCATGAGTAATGCGGGTGTGTCCTAGGCGGAGACGGGCTAGAATCACTTCTTTATGGCGGGACTGGTGGAATAAGGAGGCCCAGTATCCTAATTGTGGTTTGATTTTGTGGAGTTTGTTTTGTGTGGCCTGGTCCCATTCCCGCTGCTATATGGAGCGGAAGTGGGAGCGGAGAGTCGGGAAGAAGTCGGAGAAAGGGAGGGGTCGGGAGGAGGCCGGCAGTAAGCAGGCCGTCTTTGCCGAGCGGTCCGCCTCCTCGTTACCCTGGATGCCAACATGTGCCGGGACCCAGCAAAAGGCGATTGTCTTGTGTCGGAAGGCTGTTAAAAAGTGGAAGGTTTGCTGGATGGTACAGACGAGTGAATGAAGAGGGTTAAATCTTTCTAGGGAGAGAAGTGCGCTTTGGGAATCTGAATAAATGACGAAGGAGCTGGCAGAGTGGGTGCGCACAATATCGAGGGCCTCCATAATCGCGAAGAGTTCCGCTGAGAAGACGGAGGCCTCGTGGGGCCTTTAAAGGTTCGGGAGGAAAGGAAGCCCCTGATGAAGATCGGCATGGCTCCGACGAGACCTAGGTGTTGGAGCTGACTAAGGATCATTGCCCGAAGGGTGGTGTCATAGGCCTTCTGGATGTCAAAAAAAAATTGATAGGACGAACTGTCCATTGTCGAAGGCATCCTGTATGTCTCGGCTGAGGAGCAGGAGGGGATCAGTGGTGGAGCGAAATTGTCTGAAGCCGGACTGGGTAACCGGGAAGGAATTACTATTTTCAAGGAAGAACGATAGTCGCGTAGCAATAATTTTTTCGAAGATTTTGCAGGCACAACACGTGAGGGCGATTGGTCTGTAGTTTGTGGGATCGAGGGAATCTTTGCCGGGTTTGGGGATAGGGATGACGTGGGCCTCCCTCCACCTGGAGGGGAAGGCGCCTCTATCCATATGCGGTTGTACAAGTCTAGCAGGAAAATTTGTAAGGTAGGGGGATGTGCTGGATCATGCTGTACGGAATACCGTCCGGGCAGGGACAAGGGATCGTCGAGAGGCCAGTGCCGCCTATAGTTCACGCATGGTGAACAACCGGTTGTAGGTGCTGTCTAGGGACAGAGAAGAGGAACTATTGTTTGGGACGGGTACGAGGGAACTAACTGCGGAGGAAGAAACGGCGGCGAAGGTAGAAGCTAGGTGGTTTGCCACCGATTTGGGCTCGCATAGGAGTCCATCGTTAGTCCGGGGGTCCGGGTCGGGAGGGGACATGTCGCCTCTCGACACCCCTTACCTTCTTCCAGATGGTATCCGAAGGTGTGGTGGCGGTGACGCCGGATACAAAGGCACGCCAAGAAGCTCGGCGCCCTGTCTTCATTGTACGGCGGGCGATGGCCCTGGCTCGCTGCATCTCCGTGCGATGGATGGGGAGTCGCGTACGGTAGAAGCACCGAGTAGCCTTCTTCTTGGCGCGTACGGCCTCCGCGCACTCCGGGGTCCACCAAGGCACCCGTCGGGCGCGGGGTTAGGTGGAAGATCGTGGGAGCTAGTGCACGCAGCCGCTACAACAACGGACTCGAAGTATGCGATGCACTCGTCGGAGGATGGGAAGTGGCCCGTCGTAAGGGTTGTATATGTATCGTCGAGGAAGCGGGACCAATTCGCTTTGGTAGTAATCCACCTTCCGGTACCCGATTGGTCTGGTCGGGTCAATTGAGCGCGAGTTGAACAGGGAAATGGTCACTTCCATAGTCCTCTTGAAGGACTTGCCATGTGAAATCTAGGAGGGCATCAGTCGAAACGAAGGACAGGTCTATACAGGCTGGAGTGCAGGTGGTGGCATGGTAGAATGTGGGAGAGCCATCACTGAGGCACTCGAAGGAGAGCTCGGTCATGACAGTAATCAGGGTTGGGGCCATATAGGTGGAGTGTGTGTCGCCCCACAGGGGGTGGCGACTATTAAAATCGCCCAGTAATAGAAAGGGCCTGGGGAGTTGTTGTACAACCTCCACCAGGTCGGAGGACCACAAGGCAACGAAACCAGTACCATCATTAGAAAACGAATCGGAACTACATGTATGTGAAAACGCTAGAGAAAAAATAAAAATAAGCCTAGCCAACATTCAGGGCCTTAAATCAAACCATTCCTCGGACAAAGTTTTATACCTGAAAGGACTCGGGCAAGAAACCGGAGCAGACTTTGCATGCCTCACAGAAACCCATCTAAAGGACTGCCAGGCGAACTGTGAAAACTGTGAGTTTTGTGTTAACAAAAAAGAAATACAAATTGACAACTCTAACATCCTCCGAGCCGACAGAACAGCGAGACGTAAAGAGGGATGTGCTATTTACACACGCGAAAGTTATATGGAAGAAATGACTATAAGCACTGCAAACAGCTACGTAGAATGTGTAGCAGCAAAAGTTGAAAAATTAAATATGGTACTAATTGTAATGTACAGACCCACGAACACACCAACTTCAAAATTTTCAGATTCCATTACAGTGGTTAGAAACTGGGTAAAAGATCTACATTCTCCAAACTGAAATATTTTTCTCTGTGGTGATTTTAATTTTCCATTTAAGAAATAAAGAAGGATAAGAAAAATATATGTATACACCAGGACAAGGGGCCACACGGGATGACCAGGAGTAGGTAAAAATGCTACTAGCTCTGGCCGATGAATTTATGTTAACACAAAAAATAACAGAAAACAAAAAAAAAAAAACTGCCTAGATCTGGTATTCACAATAATAGCAACCTAATTGATAACGTAGAAATATCCCCAACTATAATATCGGATCACAACATTATTGAAATAACAACCAATATAAAAGCAACAGCAAAGGAGAGAACACGAACAAAAGAAAGAAGCAAATTCGAAATTTTTAATTTTCACTCCAAAGCTATAAACTGGGAAGGTATTGCATCCAGCATGGAAGTAATACATTGGAAAACCATCTTCAAGGCCAAGACAACGGAAGAGATGGTAATAACCTTAGAGGAGAAGATACTGGCAATTGTGGAAAGACATGTCCCAAAAATGCAACAAAGAGGAAAGAGAAGCAGATTCGAGAGACAAAAGAGGTCATTGTTCCGAAAGAGAAAAAGAGTGACTGCAAAATTAAGTAACTGCAAAAACAATAACATCAAAAAAATACTAAATGATAAACTGCAGAGTATAGATTGTGTCATACCGGAACTAATTGAGAAGCATACAGAAAAAGAAGGCGGCGACGCTATTGAAGCGATAAAGGTTAATTCAAAGTACTTCTATAATTTTGCAAAAAAGAAGTCGAAAAATCACACGACTATCGGACCTTTGCAAAATGAAGACAATGCTTTATCTGATGATCTAACAGAAGTATCTAAAATATTAAGAGCTCAGTACGAATCATCTTTCAGTATTCCAAAAACTGACAAACTGATATGCGATAGAAACGCGTTCTTTGAAGAAGAACTACAAGGGGAAAGTATAACGGACTTCGACTTTACAACGGATGATATTAAACAAGATATAGGGAAACTAAAAGCGCACACAGCGGCAGGACCGGACAAATGGAATGCCACACTGATCAAAAACTGCAAGAATTGCAATCACTGAGCTCCTATATTGGATATGGAGACGATTACTAGACACGGGAGAAATACCGGCATCCTGAAGAGCGCGAACATACTCCCAATATATAAAGGAGGAGATCGATCCGAGGCCAAAAATATAGGCTAATGTCACTTACATCTCATTTCACTAAAATATTTGAAAGAATAGTTAGAGAAAAAATCTATAATTTTAGAAACTCAGAAAAAATTAAATGATAACCGACATGGATTTCGGTCAGGCAGATCATGCCTATCACAACTAATGGAACATTACAACAACATTATTGATGCACTTGAAAGTAACGAAAACTATGATGTAATATACACAGACTTTGCCAAAGTGTTCGACAAGTGTGACCATGGAATCATAATACATAAATTGAAATATATGGGAATAAAAGGAAAAGTGGAGAAATGTATATATAATTTCCTGAGTTAGCGGCGGCAAGTCGTTGCAGTTCAAGGAATATCTTCTTCAGAATCAGGTCCTCAGCTCAGTACCATAAGGAACAGTATTAGCTCCACTACTCTTCATAATCATGCTAACTGACATAGATGAGAAGGTTACCAGAGACAGCACAAAAACATCCTTTGTTGATGACACAAAAATTAGTAGGAAAATAAGAAACCTAGAAGATATAGGATCTCTACAAACAGACATGAACAGAATCTACAAGTGGGCGGAAGACAAAAATATGAAGTTTAACAGAAATTTCAACTGTTAAGGTACGAAAAAAGGGAAGACCTAAAATCCATGGAATACTATACACCAAATGGACAGGAAATTCAGAGAAATTCTAAAGCAAAAGATTTAGGAGTTGTAATGACTGATGATGCGAAATTTGAAACACAAAATAAGATAGCAGCGAACATAGCAAAGAGAATAACTTTCAGATACTGAGACCTTTAAAAGAAGGGATAGGAATATAATGATTCCTCTACTGAAAACATTGATCATACCGAAATTGGAATACTGCTCGGTCCTAACATCCCTATATAAAAAAAAGAAGACATTAGACAGCTAGAAGAGATTCAGAGAAGCTTCACATCCAAGAGCAATGGGTGCAAAGAACTAAATTACTGGGAAAGGTTATGCGAATTAAACCTATATTCACTGAAAAGGAGAAGAGACACACACACCATTATTTACACTTGGAAAATAATGGAGAAACTAGCTCCACATCTTACTCTGAACCTTATAACTCCCGAAACAACAGTGAAAAGTAGAAAAGGAAGACTGTGTCGTGTTCCCAAACTAAAGGCTAGACAGGAAACATAGTTTTGTTGTGAGGGGACCAAGACTGTTTAATCAGCTGCCCAAAGAACTAAGGAACACGAGTGATGTTGCGGTGGATATCTTCAAAAAAAGATTAGACCCCTGGCTCAGAACACTCCAGGATGAGCTGAGTGTACCTGGCTATGTGAGGTGGAGAATAAAGAAACTAATTCTCTACTTCACCAGGCTAATTCGAGAGGAGGGGTGACAAGCTCGATCTTCGTGAAATGAGGAATCATCGCACGGAACATTTGAAAGGTTGAAAGGTAGATATCTATATATATATATATATATATATACTGCAATCAAAGCGCATGCTCTTATACTCTTGTATATGTCAATAAATATTGTATTTATGGATTATCCTCGTTGAAATAATAAAAATATTTGTCAATTACAAAGTAATAAAGAAAAAATATATATATACACTCGTGTGTGTGTGTGTGTGTGTGTGTATGTATATATATATATATATATGCAGTAAATTCTATTAAAAACTATGTATATATTCATATGATGTTGATTAGAGTAATAAAAACAAGTGGCATGATTGATTGCAATGTACATACATCTAATGAATTTCGCCGATTACAAGTTAATTAATAGTGTTCGTAAACAATATTTGTTCTATTTGCATCGACCTAAATTAAATTGTATTATACACGAAACAGCTTTTAAAAGTTAAAATTATGAAGAATATGAAATTTGAAAGTAGTTTTTAATATTGCTTTTTTTTTCCAGTGTCTCTCAATCATTTCTATTTCGAATTTACAATGCTGCTTTCCTTTTATAGAGCGGGACTTCAATAATACCAATTAAAAAAAAAAATTAAAATAAAAAACAAAATAATAATAGTCATAATAATAATAATAATAATTCAGTGGAAGATCCCTTGCAAAAACTATTCCTAAATAAGCTTCCGAATATATATATATATATATATAATATATAATATATATATATATATATATATATATGCAAATAACTGCAATGACCGCGCAGTATATAAATGAATAGAAACGACATAAGTATTAAGGAACGTTTCTGCACACGAGGAGGAGAGATAACGAAATAATGAAAAATGAGGCGAACCGCCTGGGAAACGAACCCAGGGCCTTCCAATTGCCGGTCGGACGCTCTCATTTTTCATTATTTCGTTATCTCTCCTCCTCGTGTGCAGAAACGTTCCTTAATACTTATGTCGTTTCTATTCATATTATATATATATATTTATATATATGTATATATATATATATATATATATATATATATATATATATAATATATATATATATATATATATTGGAATTATTAATATATATATATATATATATATATATATATATATATCTCGATGCCTTCTTTAATTGAAACGTTGGTGTAGAGAGATACTATGTCGAAACTATGCATGTGGAGGTTGTTGGAATTATATATATATATATTATATATATATATATATAATTCCAACAACCTCCACATGCATAGTTTCGACATAGTATCTCTCTACACCAACGTTTCAATTAAAGAAGGCATCGAGATCTGTATTAACAGCCTTTTCGCCAACAATCCGAACACAATCCTGAACTTACCAAAACAAGAATTTACCAAACTGCTTACACTTGCCGCTTCAGACACTTATTTCTTTTTTGACCAACAACTTTATCAACAAACGGATTCATTAGCCATGGGATCCCCTTCAAGTGCCACTTTAGCTAACATCTTCCTCAGCCATCACGAAAATAACTGGCTACTCCATTGCCCGACTCATTATAAACCACACCTATATAAAAGATACGTTCATGACACCTTTCTCCTTTTCCACAATGCTAACCATGCCCCCTTTTTCCTTAACTACCTTAATTCCCAACATAAAAACATTAAGTTCACCAAAGAAGACGAATCCATAACACCTTACCCTTCCTAGATATTACAATAACGAAACAAAACAACAAATTCAGCACTTCCATATATCGAAAACCTACGTACACAAGCCTAAGTACTAATTTTCTAAGCCACACTCCTTTGCTATATAAAATAACAGTATTAAAATTTTAATCCACCGCGCCTATCATCTATGCTCTTCGTACTTATCCTTCCACCATGAAATAGAATTCATTCATAATTTCAGCATTAATAACTCTTCCCAAAACATCTGTTACAATCTTTAACCAGAAACTTTCTTAATAATATTTATCAACCCCCTCTTAAAGTTCCCACTGTTAAAAAAGACGTACAATATTTTTCATTTCCCTATTACGACCACATCAGCCACAAAATACTTTCAGAACTCCGTCTCCTACTCACCCCGCTTTACCCCCAAATTAAATTTAATTTTGTCTTCACCAACAACAATAGTATCAAATCTTACCTTAACCATAAAGAAAAAACACCCCAGCCACTTGCTTCGTCCACTATCTACGCTTTTAATTGTGTTCGCTGGAAAGCGAACTATATTGGCAGTACAATCCGCCAATACCAAACAAGCGTGGACGAGCATCGTGATATTTCTACTAGAACTTCGCAACCCTTGAACAAACCCTCCAAATCAGCATTAAGGGATCATTGTCACCTTCACAACCACCCGTTACTTCCCTCCAATTTCAAAATCATTAATTCTGCCAATCAACTAATAGACCTCCGCATACTTGAGTCCCTTTGTTTACTTAGCATTCAGCCAACCCTCAACGACTACAGTTCTGCTTTCAACCTAAACATCGCCAAATAAACTCTCATGTAGAAAAGAAATCCTCCATTACTCCGCCTGACTCCATCTTTCTAATGTGGACTTTTACAACAAGCCAACCATCCTTAATCTTCTTTACAATTAGTCTTTCACAACGTTAGCAACCGGGTAAGACCCCCCCCCCTTAATTCTGACTCACCTTTTAACCGTTTTACATTTTTTACTTGGTGTCCTCACTCTTATACTTTATATTATTTAATTTTTAATTTTTTAGTTTTAATTTAATATATATTGTAACCATTGCTCCATGTTCATCTTAATACACTGTTTGTTTTTGATTATTATAGTATCTAATATACTATTTCAGAATGAAGCCTTATATAGATATATATATATTATATATATATATATTATATATATATATATATATGTAACAGTTTTTTTGCGCACACCTACAGTAGGGTGGATCGATTTTACATTTTTTTCGATTTCCATATTCTAATAGAGACAAAAACTTGCGCATGCATGAGAAAATAGCCTCTGCAAAATCTTAGCTTAATAGGTAATCATCTTCTGCCCCCGGCAGAGCGATGAAAATCATATTTTAGTAGTCAAAAACGTATTTTTAAACCCTAGCCTAGAGTCATAAAATTTTGCGTGTGTGTTATTTCATGCCTAAGCAACGATATAAATGCTATGGGAAATATATAAATGCATTATTTAAGACAAAGAGCCGATCTGAAAATATGTATAATATACATATTTTCAGATCGGCTCTTTGTCTTAAATAATGCATTTATATATTTCCCATAGCATTTATATCGTTGCTTAGGCATGAAATAACACACACGCAAAATTGTATGACTCTAGGCTAGGGTTTAAAAATACGTTTTTGACTACTAAAATATGATTTTCATCGCTCTGCCGGGGGCAGAAGATGATGACCTATTAAGCTAAGATTTTGCAGAGGCTATTTTCTCATGCATGCGCAAGTTTTTGTCTCTATTAGAATATGGAAATCGAAAAAAATGTAAAATCGATCCACCCTAACCTACAGGTCGCTACAATTGGTGTAGAACAATGCGGTTTTCACCATTCGATGCGTCTTTTTATTGTGCAGTGCCCATGCTAAAAAAAAAATTCCTTAACATAATTCCTTCCCCCCTTTTAGGGGTACAGTTCTTCCCATGCCTGTTCACGCATTTTTTAAATTTTTAATCATAATTTTGGCACAAAATAAGTCAATATTTACTAAACATTTAATATCATTCGATTCACAAAAGATTTATTTATCGATTCAATTTAAAAAAAGTTATATTTTTAAAATTCATAAAGAACATTTACAAAAAACTAAAAACAAACATGCATTTTTAAAATTCAATGATTTTTATACAAAATATTTTGATATTTGTTATAATTTCAACATTTTTCGATTCACAAAAGATTTCTTTATCGATTCAGTACAAAAAATCACAAAATATTTCTTTATCGATTCAATACAAAAAATTACATAATTAAAACGGGCAATTTAAATAAACACGAGTTTAAAGTTAAACGAGCCACACTCGAAATTATTTACCGTGACTTTTGTGCGTTTTATTACTGTGGCTTTTGTACAAATAATTTTACGTATACACAAACAATTTGATAGGATATTGATTTATCATTCTATTTTTTAGTTGTCATAGAAATACGTTAATTAAGTTATCTGATTAGATGCGCTTTTATAGTTGAAGATCATTTTCAGAAAATTATTTATTTTCCCCACTTTAAAATATTACAAAATTTCTATTAGGTATCCTAATATCATTATGCCTGTCGCTGTAAGTAAGAAAATAGCAATTATTTTCCATTTTATGAAAATTTCGGACCCCCTAGGCCTACAAAACCAATTTTCCCCTTTTCTTTATCAAAAATTGTTGATTTTCGGAAGTCTTTCGGTTATAAATTTGTACCAGTCTATTGTTTATCTATAATAATAATAATAATAAAAAGACGTGTTTGTGTGTGTGTGTGTGTATGTGTGTGTATGTATGTGTGTTCCAGCCATCAGCCATAACTCCAAAATGGAAGCAGTTACAAACATGAAATTTCACACACATTGATTAGGTCCCGAGGTTGTGCACGTGGGTGTTAATAAATTAAATAATTAATTTTAAAACATTAAATGACGTCATCAAGATCATCACGAAACCTATGGTAAAATTATTGAATACCCGGTTAGGTTCATTGAATGCCAGGTTAGGTCATCTGTACGCCCTTGACGATTGGTTAGGTTAAGTCGTGATATTTTCGTTGGCTTTAACGAAAATATCATGACTTAACCTAACCAATCGTCAAGGGTGTACAATTAACCTAACCGGGCATTCAATTAACGTACCCGGGCATTCAATTAATCTAATCGGGCATTCAATTGACCTAACCGGCCATTTAATTAACCTAATCGGGCATTCAGTTGACCTAACTGGGCATTCAATTAACCTAACCGGGCATTCAGTTTACCTAACCGGGCATATATATATATATATATATAGCGTTCAACATCCACCCCGGCAACGCCGGGTCGCTCCGCTAGTTTATTTCTATTTGATTTTAAACTTTTTAGCACTGATCATGGAAATTGAACTTTTCCGAAAAGTTTGTAAATAAAGATATACCATCTTTTCGTCCTCCTATTCCTCGCTAAACTACGTTTCCCTAAGAACAAACCATTGAACTAAGTTTTATATATGGGACAGAATCATTCTTAGGGAACCGAAGTCGGATCACCTGAAGATCCGTCACCCCAACCTTTTTTAGTTAGCTCTATAAGGCTAACTAACGAAAATATCACGACTTAACCTAACCAATCGTTAGGTCAACTGTACGCCCTTGACAATTGGTTAGGTTAGGTCGTGATATTTTCGTTAGTTAGCCTTATAAAGCTAACTAAAAAAGGCTGGGGTGACGGATCTTCAGGTGATCCCCGAAGGATGAAGTCTAATAAGGAATAAGACCAAGATGATGGCTTCAAACATTTATTACAAACGTTTCGACCATGAGTGAGGGTCATCATCAGTGTAAAGCTGAATAGGAAAATAAAAGTTAAGAACAAGGATATGAAGTAAAACAGTAATACAAAAACATTTAAAAGACAAACACAATATAAAAATATACATATACAGTATATTTATTGTTATATAACAAATCTAATCTTTGTTCTCTATTAATCTGATTAGGGGAATAATTGTAAAGCCTTTTACAAAAATAATGTATTCGTCAAAGATTTAACAATAAACCAATTACAATGCAAAAACGAAATTTTTGACAATGATGAATATTTGTTGGGGAAAGGGCACTTGAAAATAAGACAATTAATTAAAATGCACAAACAATTTAAATTTGACTATTAGACAATTTTAATCTACAGTTGGTAGTTATTTAACTGAATACAGCCGTACTGTAATACGCAAGACCATTTAAAATGAGTGGACCCATACATAATACAATTTATCTTTAGAGTAACAATGGTTTCCCTACCCGGCCTTTTCACCGTCTTAGCTAGGTGCATAATACATTTTCATAGAATCATTTGAATCCTATCTTGGTAATTGACCATTTTAACTATGTATACTACCGTATTATAATATGTCTAATGCATACCTTAATTATAATGTTTACGTACCTCATTTTCGACAGTGGTAAATATTCCCTTCTGAATCGGGTTACTTGTAATTTACACTATAATACCTTATACAATTTTTTATACATTTATATCGAATGTAAGGAACTCAGTCCGTTTCTTTACGGAGTAATTTATGATAGCCTGTTCTGGATTATTTTCAGTTACAAAAAGTAACACGGAGTTTCTCCGTTCTTTTGTTTTGTTAAATTTTAAGGAAAAACTATTTTACGTTTGAATTATTTTGGAGCCAACTCATTCGCTTTAAGAATAATTCACTCAAACTTAGAGGAACAATTTCACTCCATGGGGCTGAAATGTCTTTTGGGCCGTAAGATTGAACTTTCTGCGTTTCACATAACCGAATTTTCCAGTTTGAATCTCTCCCCCCTTGTATAAAACCACTTTCAAACGCCCTTGTATAAAACCGATGGTTAACGCAGTTTCGAAAATGGCGTTTGACAGTGATGTGCGTCGTAAACAGAGAGCTGTTATCGAGTTCTTAACCGCAGAGAAGGATACAGTTGGAAATTTTCACAAACGTCTACAAAACGTTTACGGAGATGCTGTCGTTGATCGAAGCACAGTAGTACGCTGGTCTAAACTTGCGAGATCATCGGAGAGAGGGAGAGCCAGCCTCGATGACATCTCACACTGTGCAACGTGCTAACGCATCATTTGATCAAATCGGCGCGTCACATACAAGGAGCTATCACTGGACCTAGGAATTAGTGAAGGAAGTGTGAATACGATAATTCAGCAACTGGGATACCCAAAAGTGTGTTCACAGTTTGTTCCTCGCGAACTGACTGAAGATCACAAAGCCCAAAGAAGAGAAATTGCTTCTGAATCGTTGGTTCGATACGAGACAGAAGGGGATCTACAGATCTACAGAAGCTAAGGCTAACAAAGAACCTAAGATCCACTCTAAGGTTAGCCCGAGAGAAAGGAAAGAGTAGAGGGTTAAGAGAAGAGAAAAAGGGGTTAAGTAAGTAGCAACACCTATCAATCGTGGGTTAACATTTTTTCAGAAAAAGAGAAAAAAGACACCATCATCATCCGCTGGTCACTGTCGACAAGTCAGAAAAATAGTCGGAGAGAATAGGAAAGATTGCAGAACGGTTCTCTACTCCAGAGGGAGGTAGAACCCACTCTGCCGGAAAGGGGTGAAAGATGAAAAGAAGTAAAATAAGAACGCTTACAAACCATGCAATACATTCTTAACTCAAGAACAATACATTCTTAACTCAAAGCAACACATTCTTCCAGCTGTTGCAGACCGATCCTCCACTCCATAGGGAGGTAGAGGATGCAGCCCACTAGACTGGAAAGGCGTGAAAGATGAAAAGAAGTAAAATAAGAACGCATTACAAACCATGCAACACATTCATAACTCAAACACTATCATACCATGCAAACTACAGACATGGAATAAAGAGAGTTACAGACATGCAAATAAGGAGAGAAGAAGAAAAAAGTATAAAGAATAACAAAAAGTGGGTTAATTTACTCAACAAGCTACAACTAAGTTCGTGTTAGTCTAATTTTTTTTTTTTGCTGGCATATCACACGCTGGCATGTCACAAGCTGGCATTAGATGTCAACAGACTCATCCCCGATTACCACCCCGAGAGCTCCTGGTAGGGTTCACGACGAGCGCAGGAAGATTATTCCATTTATCAATTACTTTAAACGTAAAGAAGTTTTTAGCGATATTAGTAATGAAACGTCTGCAACTTAAATCTGTTATTACGAGTATTGCTATTATCGAAAGTGAACAGTTTGTCAAAATTTACGTTATCGATGTTATTAACGATTTTGAAAACTTCAATAAGCTCCCACCTTAATCTCCTAGTTTCGAGTGAATGAAAGTCTAACTCTTTAATCCTATCTTCATAAGGCTTGTTGCGCAATGACGGAATTAGTTTCGTGGCACGACGCTGAACCCTTTCTAACCTATCAATATCCTCACGCAAATACGGGCACCAAAACTGAACGGCATATTCTAAATGAGGCCTGACTAGGGACTTGTAAAGGGGCAATAAAATATCCTTCGATTTAAATTCGAAATTACGCACTATGAAGCCTAACATCCTATTAGCTTTTGCGCAAGACTCCAGGCACTGGTTCCTAACTTTTAAATCCTTAGATAAGCGTACGCCTAAATCTACTTCCTCCTCAACGCTCGGTAACTCTATCATCCATCGTGTACGTGTAATTATTGTTACGAGAACCTATATGCCAAACTTTACATTTGTCTACGTTAAATTGCATCTGCCACTTATCCGTCCACTCCATAGTCCTATTTACATCGTCTTGGAGCCTATTTCTGTCGTCCTCGTTAACAACCTTACCGCCTATTTTAGTATCGTCCGCGAATTTTGACACGTTACTAGTCAATCTTACATCTATGTCGTTGATGTAAATTACGAATAGCAATGGGCCTAACACTGAACCCCTGTGGGACACCGCTACCTACATCCAACCATCCCAATTCACTACCATTAACAACGAGCCGCTCTATACCTATCGTATTCGCGCACTATTTCGTTATAAAATTCTAACAAATTAGTTAAACAAGATCTATGGCGTCGAAACCCATGCTGACTACTATTAATCAAATCGCGACTTTCTAAGTGATCAATGATACGATCCCTAACTACGGATTCCAAAAGTTTACCGACAGTTGACGTTAAGCTAATAGGCCTATAATTGGTATCTACTGTGCGGTCGCCTTTTTTAAAAATGGGCGTAACGTTAGCTAATTTGAAGTCTTCAGGAATAATCCCCGCTTCCAGTGACTGATTAAAAATCTTCGTTAAGGGGCCTACGATAACGTCTTTCAAATCTTTCAAATGCCTGGGATAAAGCGCGTCAGGGCCTGGAGCCTTGCTAACTTTTAGCCTATCGATATAATGCGCAATCTTACCCTCGTAAACAGTTATTTCATCCAAAATAGTCTTGCTACTAAATGGAGCGATATCGTCCACGTCGGGGACATTATTTACGTCTTCTATGGTAAAAACTGTCGCAAAAAAGTTATTGAAAATACCCGCCATCGCCTGAGCGTCAGAAGCCAAAGCGCCGTTAACATCCACTAGAGTGCCTATGTTATCTTTTATCTGCTTACGATTATTGCCGTATTCAAAAAACTTTTTTGGATTATGTTTACTCTCCGCAGCCATAAGTATCTCTAAATTCCGCTTATCATTCCTAACTGATCTTTTAACCTGACGTCTTGTGACTGGGGATGAGACTTGGGTTCACCACTCTGAACCTGAAACAAAACGCCAATCCATGGAATGGCATCCGCAGGCTCCCCACGCAAGAAAAAGTTCAAAATGCATCCCTCTGCTCAAAAGATTATGGCCACCATCTTCTGGGACACGAAAGGGGTGATTCTGGTGGACATTATGAAGAAAGGACAAACAATCAACTCAGAGGCATATATTGCTACCCGACAGAGACTCCAGAGACGTATAAAGCGAGTTCGACCGGACAGAAAACTGGAAGACGTCCTTCTTTTGCACGATAACGCAACACTGCACAACAGTTTGCAAACAAGAGAGGCCATCACAAAAATGCGCTTGACTGTGTTACCCCACCCTCCATACAGACTGAATCTGGCACCTTCAGGTTTCCATTTGTTTGGGCCAATGAAGGATGTTATTCGTGGAAGTTTCAGAGTGACGATGATGTTGTTGAGGGGGTCTGGGTCATAATTCGGACTGCCATAATCCTGAAAGCCATAAGCCCGAGCGCCAAAATCCCGAAAGCCAAAACCCCGACAAGCGATAATCCCGACAAGTCGAAATCCCGACAAGATAATAGTTTATATTTAATATTTACTTATAGCTTAAAATAATAAAAACTAAAAGAAAAACTGCAACCTAACCTAACCTAACCTAACCTAACCTAACTAGCTGCACTTGCATATGAAGCGTGATTGTGATCCACAAATCTTTTAAGGTGATGTTGTCCATTTAAAAGTTTTGTTATTGCTCTACCTATGCAATTAAGTGATTTTCGTTTTTCACAGTACACCAGTAATAATCGTCTTCCCGACTTTTATCCTTCACCATTAAATAACCGCGTGCGTTAACTTTGTTATTGCCTTTTTGAGAAGGAACAATTTCACAAATTTCTTCCATGTCGTTCTAGGGGTGAAGTTACACTGATAATTTTTAGTTTACTCGCGGTTTTACCTTTGCTTCGAGGTAGTTTAACTTTGCTTCCAGGTGGGAGCAGATCAATTCGCTCCCACCCTTGCTGAGTTCTCGCACTCATCTTAGTTCATGACTTTTAACTAACGGGATTTAGGCCTGTCGGGATTTTGGCCTGTCGGGATTACGGCCTTCGGGCTTATGGTTTTCTAGATTATGACTTTCAGGATTCTGTCCGGGTTCCTGTTGAAGAGGTTAAGAGGTGTCTCCAGCGGAAGCCAGCGGACTTTTACCAGCAAGGAATAAAGGCCCTTGTTTCGAGGTGGAAGAAAGCCATAGAAAAGGATGGAGACTATGTGGAAAAATAAAAACTTGTAAAAAAGTTATTTAACTACTTGTGTACAAAATTTCTGGAACTTAAAGGAAACTTGGAAAGAAAAAAAAAGGTGGAGCAAAATTATTGAGTGGCCCTCGTAAAACCATTTACCGAGTTCTTATTTACTCTCACACATATCATATTCACATCATAAGAAGTCTTCACTGCATTTATGAGTCTACTACCAATCCCATAAATACTCAAGACCTGCCACGATGATTCTGTATTCACTCTATTATACGCCTTTTCAAGATCCATAAATGCCATGTATACCTTGCAATCTCTTTGACATGCTTTCTCAGTCACTTGTCTCACTGCAAACACTTGATCTGCATTCTGCAATACCACAAACTGTTTCTGTCATTATCCTACTATACACGTTCCCCACTACAGTCAACAGACTTGTGCCTCTGTAATTCATACATTCACTCCTTTCACTTTTCATTTTATACAAAGGAGCAATTATTGCTTCCACTCTTCAAGCACATTCCCATCTGTCTATACACTCTCACAAATGCACCACAATCACTCTAACTCTTTCAACCCACCATACTTAACTCTTTGTTGCATGATGTCGAGTTTATTTATTCCGTTTTATAAGAGACAGCCGTATGTGAGAAAGAGCTTATCATTTCCCCCATCTATTCCATTCACAGTTCCTGCTTCCCGCTTTTCTAATAATTATAATTAATCTGAGAGACCAGTAAAACTAAAGTTTAAGGATCAAATTTAACAGGAAAAAATCTGTATGTTCTGTTGAAAATTATTGCAATAATTGTAATATTGTAATATTTATTTTTACCAATAAAAACAAACTAAAATCTTTTCCTTAAAAATGTATTATTCGTCTGAAACGAGATATGCTCGTAGATATTGTTAGTCAGGTAGTTATTTTGTTTTGTATACGTACAAACATGAACATTCTGGTTTTTAGGTGTCCAGAGTATGATCATCTCACGGTATCTTATTAATTAACTGATAGTATTAAAAAGCCGTAAACCAACTTATCCTTAAGCACTGTTTCACATATTTTACGAACGGGAATCCTGAAAATTTTGGGATTTTTACCAAACTTTTTTTTTGTTATAGAATGTGTAAAGTTTTTGACAACTGAAGAATTTTTTTTGCAGTTTAAGTAAAATTGTTGCAAATATGGGGACTTCAAATATTTTTCAAGATAACAGCTTAAGCAATTCATATTTGAAACGCTTTTGCAGTGTGCAGTATGTGCCCTTTTGTTTTTTACTGAAGATTCATTTTTTTGGCTCTTCAAGCAAATTTGTTGAATAATTTTTCCCCCCTAAGCATACATTCAGGGATCAGATTGTTTATTGCATATTGCATGTGTTTGGTAGGTGAACCGATCTTGAAGACTTACTTTTTAAAAAAAAGATTATTTATTCTTCTACAGTTTAAGAACGTATTAGCATTTTTTATTCTCAATATGAACTGCAAAACAATTCAGGATGGGCTTCGTTGGTGTTCGGAGTTTGTACCACAACATTACAGTTTTGAATGAGTTCTCTTCTTTGTTTACGTTATTTGAATTTTAACCTTAATCTTTATTTGTTCCTCCTCCTTCTCCTCCTCCTCCTCCTCTTCCTTCCTTCCTTTTCCTCCTATTCCCCCTAATTCTTTCTCCTCTCCCTTCTCTTCCCTTTTCATCCTTCCTCTTCCTCTTTTCCATCCCTTCCCTCTTCCTCTTTTCCATCCCCTCCCTCCTCTTCCTTTTCTCCCTCTCCGTCCTCCTCCTTCTCCTCCTCCTTCTCCTCCTACTCCTCCTCCTCCTCCTGCTCCTCCTTTATTTTAATAATTTTATTTACTATTTACAGTATCATCTTCACGATTCCTTGAGTGAACTGAAAGCCTACTTATGATTCGAGGGGGATTACATCTAGTGATCGGCTATGCAGCTTTGGTCGATGGTCAGCTCATAACATGTTCAACATTTTTAAGAGACTGTTTACTTCAGTGCGCATGTTGTTTTAATTGTTTTAAATTTCTCTCGTTTTGAAAAGATGACTAAGCTTCTCGTTTTTTTTTAAGTAATTTATTGTTAAGATTGGCAAAGTTGAAGTTCCCTTGAAAATACTTAATGTACAAATGAAAATTTGCGAATACTGCGAATTAAAAAAGTATTTTCTTGATTTGCAGCAATAAATCATTCAAATCATTCGTGTTATAGTCCTATTATATCACATAATGTTTGACTACTTTTCAAAAGGCATTGCTCCATTCGAACCCATGAAATGTAGCCATAAAGACTAAATGGCAGTCCAGCCCAGGATTAGGCATTCAGGGTCAAACTAATTTTAATCCAGTTTTCGTGACTTTTAAAAAATGGCAAAATGACAAAGTAAACTTAACCGTGAAATATATTAACTTTAGTAGTTTTTACTACGAGGACACCAGTTAGACAACTTGCCTGCTTTTCATTTTCTGTGAAGACCATACCTCCCATACTGATTCTTCATTAATTTGTCTTGAGCACTGAGACAGATGTGAGAGGGTTTTATTTTCATCAGTAAAGTTCGGAAAAATTTCCCCCATAAACGATTGTTAAATTTCTTCTCATGAGGGATTCGTGAGATCAATAAATAACCCTCAGTCACAGTGGAACCCGGGTGCCCTTTAATCTGGAATGTAGAAAAGAATAGTTTTAAATCGGGGTTTCGAATGACACAATCATTTTTATTTTTGGCAGATGGTTAACAGGGCTAATAGGCTGAAGAGAGGTGGGCGGAGGGCAGAATGGGAGAAAAAAAGGGTAGGTCAGATTGCGTGGATACATCATCTACTCGATTCATTCAAGGTATCGTATTGTATAAGAACAAATATATACGCAAGTTCTATTATAAGTTACAAAGGGTAGAGAACCCCTTAAAAACTGGTTAAATATATGAAGAATTCGCTCCAGCGTTTGTGAAAAAGGAGACGCTTGTATGTTAAATAATGTAAGAAGTCATGTATAAAGTAATGTATAAAGCAATATAAAAGAATAAAAAGTTTGCGGTACATTAATTTTTTTTTAATATTTTCAGTTATTACATAATAAACAGCTTCATATTTTCTTTTTGGCGGTAACTACTGTAATTCTCTTATTAAAAAAAATTACATACTGGTATATGCAATCTACAATATAAACACTATTATAGTATATATATATATATAAATAATTTATTCATAGAAAATAATTTTAAAACCTTCAGGAAAAGATTAATTTTTTCCTTAGTTTTCGTAAATAAATGATGCATAAAATTTAAATTTCTCCTTCGACGTACTTTAAATTTGCGTGTAAAATTGCAATACACTGAATCAGAGTTAATATTTCGCATTATTTTGAATAAAGAATACAAATATGAAGCCGGAGAGAGGAACTTAATTTGCAATTGACAATAACTGTTTACCACATTCAAATTAACCAATCAGATGTTTGTTTGAGAATAATTAACTAATCACAGGGAAGTATTTAGGAGTGTGACTGTTCTAATCCTCAAGTCTGTAAACGGTTTTTCTTAATGAAGATGTTGAAGAGCAATATATATATATATATATACTGTGTATATATACATATATATATATACATATACCTTTGGTTAATTTTTGGTTAGCTCTGCCCGAATTGTTCATTCTGATGAAGGTCAAGCTTTTCACTCCACTTTAGACCTACAGTTTAACGTGGAATCCGAACCACGCCCCACCAGCAGCCCAGCGTCTTAACCACTAGGCCACCCAGGGTACCCATTTATCTACCAACCACTTTCTTTATTGTGGAAGGATGAACAGCTGGGTTTTGCTGCGTGCCTGCTGCCGTCACCGGTCTCGATCCCGGGGCCGATGATTCGTAGTCAGCGACGCTAAGCACTACACCACCGAGGTTGTATATATATATATATATATGCGCCTCGGTGGTGTAGTGGTTAGCGTCGATGACTACGAGTCCATCGGCCCCGGGATCGATATCCGGTGACGGCAGCAGGCGCGCAGCAAAACCCAGCTGTTTCATCCTTCCACGCAATAAAGAAAATGGTTGGTAGATAAATGGGTACCCTGGGTGGCCTAGTGGTTGGTAGGGGGTGGCCTAGTAGTTGGTAGATAAATGGGTACCCTGGGTGGCCTAGTGGTTAAGACGCTGGGCTGCTGGTGGGGGGTGGTTCGGATTCCACGTTAAACTGTAGGTCTAAGGTGGAGTGAAAAGCTTGACCTTCGTCAGAATGAACAATTCGGGCGGAAGCAAACCAAAAGTGTATATATATATATATAAAATTTTATTTAACTTACCTGCATAATGTTTTTCTTAGCTTTCACTCGCACGGTTATTTAACTTATCAATACGCCGATATCAGCCTACAGCTCCATATTATAAAGCAATCAGAACTTGTTTGCGGCGCGCGTTCTATTGTCGGTATTACATCGGACAGGAATTTTTATGGTATTATTATTACATTAATATGAGTATTGCATTAATATATACATTATACTCCCATGTATAATTATTATAGCATAAATGTCTTTATGTTTTATATATAAAAGTACATCAAATTAAGTAAATGTATAGAGAAATTTAATCTATAAGTAACAATATACGGGAATTTTTTTTGTCTGATGCGTGACTTATGCACTAGATTACTAGATTAAACAAATCATACTATAAGATAAAGATTCCTAATTCGTACACACACACACACACACACACACACACATATATATATATATATATATATATATATATATATAATATATTTTTTTTTTTTTTTTTTTATTTTTTTTTTTCCATTCTTTAATTTTCCGCTGATTCGTACCTAAAGAAAGCGATACATATCTCAGCGAGGCAGTGGGTGCGTGGTGTTATTGAGTTGGGGATGGTAGAAGGGGGGGGAGTGAGAAAGGGTCAGTTGCTGGATAGTGGGTAGGAGGGGTGTGGTCTTAGACACGATGGAGCAGATGGGAGTGAGTAAGGAAAAGGAAAATCGCTTCCGCTGAAAAGTGGGGGCCTTCGGCGAGTATGGAGCGTAGACGGTCGGGTATGAGATTTTCGGACAAGAGAGGGAAACACCTGCGACGAAGAGCGGACAGGTTTGGGCATTCGACCAGGAGATGTACGACAGTGATAAGGGCATGGCAGGTAGGGCAGATCGGGGCTGGCGATTTAGCCATAAGGTGTCCATGAGTAATGCGGGTGTGTCCTAGGCGGAGACGGGCTAGAATCACTTCTTTATGGCGGGACTGGTGGAATGAGGAGGCCCAGTATCCTAATTGTGGTTTGATTTTGTGGAGTTTGTTTTGTGTGGCCTGGTCCCATTCCCGCTGCTATATGGAGCGGAAGTGGGAGCGGAGAGTCGGGAAGAAGTCGGAGAAAGGGAGGGGTCGGGAGGAGGCCGGCAGTAAGCAGGCCGTCTTTGCCGAGCGGTCCGCCTCCTCGTTACCCTGGATGCCAACATGTGCCGGGACCCAGCAAAAGGCGATTGTCTTGTGTCGGAAGGCTGTTAAAAAGTGGAAGGTTTGCTGGATGGTACAGACGAGTGAATGAAGAGGGTTAAATCTTTCTAGGGAGAGAAGTGCGCTTTGGGAATCTGAATAAATGACGAAGGAGCTGGCAGAGTGGGTGCGCACAATATCGAGGGCCTCCATAATCGCGAAGAGTTCCGCTGAGAAGACGGAGGCCTCGTGGGGCCTTTAAAGGTTCGGGAGGAAAGGAAGCCCCTGATGAAGATCGGCATGGCTCCGACGAGACCTAGGTGTTGGAGCTGACTAAGGATCATTGCCCGACGGGTGGTGTCATAGGCCTTCTGGATGTCAAAAAAAATTGATAGGACGAACTGTCCATTGTCGAAGGCATCCTGTATGTCTCGGCTGAGGAGCAGGAGGGGATCAGTGGTGGAGCGAAATTGTCTGAAGCCGGACTGGGTAACCGGGAAGGAATTACTATTTTCAAGGAAGAACGATAGTCGCGTAGCGACCATTTTTTCGAAGATTTTGCAGGCACAACACGTGAGGGCGATTGGTCTGTAGTTTGTGGGATCGAAGGAATCTTTGCCGGGTTTGGGGATAGGGATGACGTGGGCCTCCCTCCACCTGGAGGGGAAGGCGCCCTCTATCCATATGCGGTTGTACAAGTCTAGCAGGAAAATTTGTAAGGTAGGGTGGATGTGCTGGATCATGCTGTACGGAATACCGTCCGGGCAGGGACAAGGGGATCGTCGAGAGGCCAGTGCCGCCTATAGTTCACGCATGGTGAACAACCGGTTGTAGGTGCTGTCTAGGGACAGAGAAGAGGAACTATTGTTTGGGACGGGTACGAGGGAACTAACTGCGGAGGAAGAAACGGCGGCGAAGGTAGAAGCTAGGTGGTTTGCCACCGATTTGGGCTCGCATAGGAGTCCATCGTTAGTCCGGGGGTCCGGGTCGGGAGGGGACATGTCGCCTCTCGACACCCCGTACCTTCTTCCAGATGGTATCCGAAGTGTGGTGGCGGTGACGCCGGATACAAAGGCACGCCAAGAAGCTCGGCGCCCTGTCTTCATTGTACGGCGGGCGATGGCCCTTGCCCGCTGCATCTCCGTGCGATGGATGGGGAGTCGCGTACGGTAGAAGCACCGAGTAGCCTTCTTCTTGGCGCGTACGGCCTCCGCGCACTCCGGGGTCCACCAAGGCACCCGTCGGGCGCGGGGTTAGGTGGAGGATCGTGGGAGCTAGTGCACGCAGCCGCTACAACAACAGACTCGAAGTATGCGATGCATTCGTCGGAGGATGGGAAGTGGCCCGTCGTAAGGGTTGTATATGTATCGTTGAGGAAGCGGGACCAATTCGCTTTGGTAGTAATCCACCTTCCGGTACCCGAATGGTCTGGTCGGGTCAATTGAGCGTGAGTTGAACAGGGAAATGGTCACTTCCATAGTCCTCTTGGAGGACTTGCCATGTGAAATCTAGGAGGGCATCAGTCGAAACGAAGGACAAGTCTATACAGGCTGGAGTGCAGGTGGTGGCATGTAGAATGTAGGAGAGCCATCACTGAGGCACTCGAAGGAGAGCTCGGTCATGACAGTAATCAGAGTTGGGGCCATATAAGTGGAGTGTGTGGCGCCCCACAGGGGGTGGCGACTATTGAAATCGCCCAGTAATAGAAAGGGCCTGGGGAGTTGTACCACTTCCATCAGGTCATCGCGGGGACTTGAGCGGGGGAGAGAGGTATATTGAACAGACTGTGTACTGTAGGGTGTATCATGCTCAGGTCGAATATTGAAAAACTTGGAATTTCAAGATTGGCAGTATGTATTCCTATGTAAACTTGAATTTTAAGAGGGGTTCGTCTTCTGCAACTTTTGCGAAAATCGCATTTAAGTGTTCAAAATCGCACTTTTTTGTCGAAAAATGGGATTTTTGGCCAATTTCAAAGACTTGGTAGCCTCAAATGACCTCCATATGTTTCATATTGTTCAAATACACCCTTAAGCATTTATAGGGGCAGGCTTAGACCCATTTAAGATCAGCCAAAGTGGTTCATAACCCCTAAAATAACCAAAATCACCCAAAATGGCCCAAAACTAAGGAATTGTATGATTTTTAGTCTCCTATACACCACATTTCGCGGCTGTTCTCTTCATGACGCAGAATCTTTTTGTTCTTCTTTCTTGGTCTTGCATTTTCTATTTTTTAGAACGCCTCCACCAATTTTTATTTAATTTTTTCGGCATCACTGAGTATGATGGCAGCTGCCCCCACCTTTCCGCAAGCTGCTGTGACGTTCAACCTTTTTTTTGCAATTGCAATTCTTTAATATTTGTATAAGTCCCTCCTCCACCCCCAGCTTGTAATAATATGCTGGTTAACTGAATGTTTGGAGAATTTTTCTTCTGAAAACATCTTGATTTGTCTAGCAGGTCTTGTAGAGATCTAAAACATGTTCATAACGTCTTGCTCTGACTTGAAAACTGGCAACAATTCTCTGTGATGGATCCTAGCACGAACAAAACCATTTCTCTCTTGCCCATAAACTGCATGAGCTGCAGCTGAAACTTCCTGGACTGCTATTTCACAGCTTTGAGTGTGAACTGAGAGGTTCTCAACTTCAAGTGGAGACCTGAGAAGCTCTTCAACTTCTCCTCTTGACATCTTACAAGTGAAGAGTGGCTCATACAGTTTCTTCTTATCCCAATTAATCAGAGTAATTGGAGAAGTGGCATCAAAATTCAGTTTAGGGTTTCTATGAGTTCTCAGACTCATGTCTCCATACTCCGACTTACCTCTGATCTTCTTGATCATCTCAACTCCCCCATGCCCTCTCCTTCTCATCCTCACTGCACAGGAGAGAGGCAATGAGGTTCTCACTGTGAGCATGATATGCTTCACGAACTATCACATGAGTGATTATGTTCCTGAGTTCAGAGGTCTGGCTTCTCAGCAGTCCCAGAGCGGTCACAATATGATGAGGTCCATACCTCATGTGGTGCTTCACCTTGATCTCAAAATACATCTTGAAGTAGAAGTCCAAATGCTTCAGATGCTTCAGTTCCACAGGGAGTAATATCATGTCTGCAGGTTGTTATGTCAAACAATGTATCAAGTTCAGATATTCTCTTCTCTCTCTTTGCAGCCTTCACTCTGCCATTCACTGGTCAATCATTTCATTCCACCTGAGAAGAACCTTCCTGGCAATGGATCTCTCTTGAATGATCACAGGAAGAGTGAACTTGGCATTGCTTTTGCGCCACTGTGCCAGTACCAGTGATGCCAAATCCTTAGCCAAATCTTGCAGAGGGTACTGAGCTCTCTTCATATCATCCAGAAGCAGCTTCTCTTCCTGGAGGAGGATTCCTCTCTGAAACACAGCTCTCCAGGTTGGAACTTCTGTGGGAAATAACTGCTTGCCTGGACCCACCAGAACACTCAGCTTTGAACCAGAACTTTTTCTGGTCTCTCTTCCTTGCTTAGCCATGGTGGCTACACAATCTTCACCAAGCTTTGTATCAGAAACATAGAAAATTATCACAGTGAAACTCTAGTAGCCTATAACAGCTGTTACAATGGTTTTGTTTGGTAAGAAACCGGTCTTTTACATTTGTACTACGGATTCTTTGATTTCACTTGGGGAAAAAATGCTTTCATGTGACGTCAACCGCTCGCGTGATGGCGTGGCCAGGTTCCTTTCCTTTGACTATATAAGAAGGGGATCAGCGTCCTTAAGGTAGATCCCTGAAGAGGGTCTCCGGGCTGAAAGGGTTTCGGTCCGTTAACGGGAATTGCTTTTGGAAATTAGAAGAATTATGGGTTTCAATTTAAGGTCTGACTGTTTAGAGAAAGAATCAGTAGCTTGCAATTGATTCATTTAAGCTTGGAGACTCAGAACGGACAAGGGTGTCTTAGAGGGGTCTCTGGCTTATTTCATATCTTACAATGAAAAAAAAGTGACATATTATCATTATGAAACTTTTATTTTTTTATTATTATTATTAACTCTCTGTTCTTCATAAAAGAAACATTTGATTCACGCTAATCAATTATATTTATCTCGACTATCTTCAAATTAAAAATCGTGTAAGCCGTTGTGTTTATTTTCTACTCTTTGGACTTTGATAATTGGGATAAAAGAAAATCACGGGCCCACACAGTACTCCGCGATTGTAGGATACGAAGAGCAAACTATTTCTGCATCCAGGAGTGCTAAAGTAAGCCTTTGCCCGAACTCGATGAAAGGGAGACGGTTATTACATATATATATATTATATATATATATATATATATATATATATATACACACACAGCTGACTGCATTGATATCATTTATATACTGTACACGCACGCGTATACTAAACATACCCAACAAACGAAGCTTAGTTCTAAACAATTATTGTTTGGAAGGTGTACCATTAGGCCTGTTCAAAAATCAACTTTTTCTTATTTTCATAGGTTTCTGTACATTTTCCCATGTTTTTGACCTGAAAAAGCCGAAATTACAACTATTTTGACCTAGGATGTTGGGAAGCATTGCCATGGAGCTTTAAATTTTCTGCCTTGAAATCGGCCAAAGCGCCAATTCCGGGGTCCCTTGAATTATGTTTTGCACTTTAACTTTTGATCTAAACAAGATAGAGCAACAAATTAGGTATCAAATGAAGAGCATAAAATTAATAAATAATAATAATAATAATAATAATAATAATAATAAAAATAATAATTAATAATAATAATAATAATATAATAATTATCTATCATTTTCAGGAAACAACAGAAACTCAATCAGAATCTAGAAAACCATCTACAAGTTACAACTTCACAATGGCATTAAGCAAGGAGCTGAGGGAGCTCCGTGGGCGCACAGTTGATATCTCAGAACCACCACGTACTGTCCACAGGCAGGTGTCAACTGGGCCATCTACCAGATCTCTCACTGAAACTTTCCTGGTTGGATACCCTTCAGCTTTTATCAGTGGTTCCCAGCTTCCCACCAACAGACAGGCGTTCCAGTATTTCCTTAATCTTCAGAATTTACCGGAAAATGCAGGGAGGCCCATGGTTCAAGACCTTGCATATGAAACAGTTGAATCTATCATCCCATTCTGGCAGATGGCTAGGATCAAGACAATGACCAAGTACAACGCAATGAAGCTCTTCATGAAACTACATGAGAAACATCGTGCTCTGGTGAAAAGCAAAGGAAGAGCAAGTAACCCTGGAGGAAAAAGAGGAGCATTTGTGCTGGAATTAGACAGCCTGTTCGATATAGGAGCTCCAGATGCAATCCAGGAAATACAGAACAACAGACTGTTATCCAGAGAGAAGAAAGATGAGGATATCAGGTTCTACGAAGACCAAAAGACTGAGAGGAAAGGTCATATGTCTGGTCATGACAAGATTTTTGAGACAAGATCCCTGCAGCAAGCAGCGAGGAATGAAAGACTGCAGCATAGACAAGAACAAGGTAAACTAATTACTTTGAACGTTACAAAAAGTTTTAAGTTTTACTCCATTGCGATATTTAGCATGTACTTAACAATTACTGTCTTAACATGTTGTACAGCTGCAGCAGAACAAGAGGCAGTTGTTCATGTGGATGACATTACCTGGGGTGACTCAACTGACAACGACGCTAACACAGAGGACATGGATTACCATCAGCCTCGTCCTGGATGTTCTCACCATCAAGACACTGTGACTAGTGTGACTTTGACGTTTCCAAGGAAGGTCATGGAATGTGATGTCATCTGCAATACAGCTGATCGTCTTGGTTTATCAGACAATCAAGTTACTGCCATGGTTTCTGCCACCTTGAAAGCTGGAGGGGCTGATCTGGATAACTTCGTCATCTCAACCTCAACAACACGTCGCAACAGAATGCTGTCCAGGTATAATATCAGCCAGAGTCACATGTCCAAGTTTTGTGAAAACCCCCACAGTACGCTGCCTTACACTAGGATGGAAAGTTGCTCAAAGATGTCTTGGGCAGTGAACCTGGAAGTACCTCAGAGACTTTAGCTGTGCTAGTGTCTGGTCCACCTTCATACACTGAAGGAAAGTTATTGGGAGTACCTGTCATCGACAATTCTTCTGGCACAGCTCAGGCTAGGCTTCAATGGATTTACTGGAGACATGGAACTTACGGATAATGTTACTGCCCTTGTTTTTGACACTACATCCATAACAGTGGAGTTCACAGAGGAGCTGCCAAACTGCTAGAGAAAATGCTGAACAAAAAGGTGTTTTATCTGGCCTGTCGACATCACATCCTGGAAATCCTAGTAGGAGCAGTTTGGGAGAAAGCTGTTTGGGAAGGTGAAGGGGCCAGATAATCCCTGGTTTGAGCATCTGAAGGATGTTTGGACGGACTTGTCCAAGGAAACCCAAAGATGCTGGCTATCAACAGCAAATGGCTGAAGGAAAAGAAGAAGAACAGTGAAGAAATACTCCAAGACATTCTAACAGCAGAAAGGCTTCCAAGAGCCGACTACAGGGAAATGGCTGAACTGACAGTCATTGTTCTTGGAGGACGCCTCCTCGAGGTATTCACTGGAGTCGACCAGGCGCCATTCATCAGGCCAGATGGATGGCCAGAAACCTGTACTCATGAAAATGCTGATGTTTGCAGATCAACTTGAGTACGACGAAGACACTGTATCAAAGCTGGAAAGACTCAACACCTTCCTTGCGCTGTTCTACACTCCTGTATGGATGATGTCAAATGTCTGCTGCAGATGCTCCCGTGAATGATCTAAGTCTAATCCAGACATGTTGAAGTACAAGAAACTGACCCAGAGCTTGCTGATGCAGTACTTAATAAGATGGAAAACCACAAATGGTACCTGACGCAGGAAGTCGTGCCATTTGCCCTGTTCAGCAGTAGATTGAGTGACACATTGAAGCACGACATTGCTGCCCAGTTACATGCCACTGAGAAGCCAGACAGCTTCAGAAAGGAAAGCCTCTATTCCAGAGAGTCACAGCTAAGACCACCCTGGTTGATCTCATTGGCCCAGAATCACATTTCCTGCTGGACACACTGAACATTGGATCCGAGTGGCTTCTGGAACCTGTCACGTCTTGGCCACAGAATGAGGACTACAGAAAAGCGTTGGACTATGTTAAGAATCTGAAAGCGGTGAATGACATTGCTGAACGTGGTGTCAAGATGATGAGCGACTTTGCAAATGTCATAACAACAGATGCCAAGCAAAGGGACTATCTCCTTCAAGCTGTGGAGTTCAACAGACGCCGCTTTGACAGCTTCAAGAAACAAACTCTCAACAACTGACTGTGTAAATGTCATTATGAAATTAATCATCATGTAATGCTTTCACTTCTTGATCGATTAGACTTGTGACAAAATGTTAATCTCAAATTTGTGTCATGAATAAGGCGCCTTGTCTGCCTGAGTGTGAGAAAACGAATTTTGTTATATTTCTGAAATCTTTGTATGTACCAATGTGCCATTTCTTGTTCCAAGACTATCATAATTGTATAAGTTAGAAAGAGGATTAAAAACACTTTAATTTGGTGCCTATTTTGTTGCTCTATCTTGTTTAGATAAAAAGTTATAGTGCAAACATGATTCAAGGGACCCCGGAACTGGTGCTTTTGGCCGATTTCAAGGCAGAAAACTTAAAGCTCCATGCGGCAATGCTTCCCAACAACCTAGGTCAAAATGGTTGTGATTTTCGGCCTTCTCAGGTCAAAAAGCATGGGAAAACGTACAGAAACCTATGAAAATAAGAAAAAGTTGATTTTTGAACAGGGCTAGTGTACCATATCCGTACTTGCTCTCGTAAATTTTTTGTGTAAATAGTCCTAAAAGAAAATTTGAATATAGAACTTTGATGAAAAATCACACTGATGCGGTAATCACATACATTCTAATTTAATTCTCATTAAATGTACGAGTAATTATTTTATCATAAATATCGCATATCAAAAGAGTTTCTGTTTACGATCTTCCTATTAATAATTCAATTTCGTTCATCAAAAGACTATTCTAAAGTAATTACATACAAAATCAGAAGTTGCATACACACACACACACACACACACACACACACACACACACAGACGCATATATATATATTTTTTTGGTTGCTTAACCGCCGATTCGCACCTAGAGTAGTACATATCTCGGCGAGACAGAGGGTGGGTAATGCCGCTGGGATGGGAGTATTGGCCTGAGGGAATGAAAAGGTTCAGTTATTGGATATATGGGAGGGGGGGGGTATGAATTTAGATGCGGTGAAGTAGTTGAGAGCGGGTGAGGTATGAGAAAATTGCTTCCGCTGAGAAGTGGGGGCCTTCGGCGAGTATGGACTGGAGGCGTTCGGATGTGGGGATGCGAGACAGGTAGGGGAAACAGCTGTGGCGGAGGTCAGACAGATTGGGGCATTCGACCAGGAGGTGGACGACGGTGATGGAGGTATGGAAGGTAGGGCAGAGCAGGGCCGGCAATTTAGCCAGAGGTGACCGTGTGTGCTACGTGTGTGCCCGAGGCGGAGACGGGCTAGAATCACTTCCTTATGACGGGACCTATGGAACGAGGAATCCCAATATCCAAGCTGAGGTTTTATCCGCTGGAGTTTGTTGTTTAGAGCCTGGTCCCATTCCCGTTGCCAGATGGAACGGAAGTGGGAGCGGAGAGTCGGGAAAATATCCGTGAAAGGGAGGGGCCGGGTGGAAACTGGCAGCGAGCAAGGACTTCACCTTACGGACCGCCTCCTCATTACCCCGGATACCAACATGTGCCGGAACCCAGCAGAAGGTGACCATGTGCTGGGATGTCGTTAAGGAGTGGAAGGTTTGTTGGATGGTGCAGACCAGTGGATGAGGGGGTTAAATTTTTCAAGGGAGAGCAGTGCGCTTTGGGAAGATGACATAGGAGTTGGCGGAGTGGATGCTTATGATGTCGAGGGCTTCCAGAATAGCGAAGAGTTCAGCTGAAAAGACAGAGTCCTCACGGGGAAGGGGAACGGCTCTAGAGAGCGGTTGAGTCACCATCACCGCTGAGGCAGCCGCACCAACCTCTGATCGGGAACCATCCGTATAGATGGGGAGAGCATTCAGGTGTCGGGTTACGTGTGCCTGGAAGAGCGACTTGTATACTGTAGCGGACGTGGTAGCTTTCGGCAGGGCACATAAGTCCCTGCAAAACTTGATAGGGGTGAAGAGCCAGGGAGGATGGATATAATACGAGATGGGGGTGACTGAGAGAGGGGGCATGTTGGAAAGATCCAGGAAAGAGCGGACCGCTTCCATGAAGGGTCAGCTCTGACCCTGGGGTGGAGGTTCTAAAATTTCCGAACACAGAAGTGACGAGGGCAGCCTCAGCGCGCGAAGGTAGGTCCTCATGAGGAGCAGACCCTGTAGGTGGGTGAGAGGACGGTAGTTACATTCTGTTTGGAGGCTGGAAGCTGAGGAGGATCGGAAGGCACCGGTGGAGAGGCGGAGGCCCCTGTTAAGTACCGGGTACAAGATTCGGAGGGAGGTGCTGGAGGCAGATCTGTATACAACACTCCCATAGTCCAGCTCTGACTGGACCACGGAAGTGTAAAGACGGAGGAGCGAGCGTCGGTCAGCGCCCCACGTGGTGTAGGAAAGGTGGTCTAGGAGAGCGAGGGGACGCTGGAGTGTGTATTTCAGATGCTTGAGGTGGGGAACCCAGTTGAGCCGTCGGTCGAAGGTCATGCCCAGAAACCACGCAGTGGGCACCACCTCGAGGGGCTCGCCGTATAGCGTGACCGAGGGGGCAGGTTTGGCTGTGGATCTTCTGCTGAAGACCATGCTTTTGGTTTTAGAGGTGGATAGACGGAAACCAACTGATGTCGCCCACCTCTCCACCCGATGGATGGCGAGCTGAATTTGTCTTTGGACGACGGGAAGTTCACGCCATGAGTCTCAGGGGTGCGGCCGAAGGTACTCTGGTCACACCATGTAGGCGTGCCAGTGCTGCGTCCACTGAATCCTCGGATGTAGGGTTATCTGCCACGTGTCTCGCCCTAGGCGGCGGTTCGTGCACGTCAGCAACGACTATCAACTTCTTCAGGGGTGAGTGCGAGGGTGAGAGGGTCATCTTAGGCGAGGTTAAGGGTGTAGGTGCTCGAGTTCTTTTTTTGGATTTAGGAGAAGAGAGAGAGGCTTGTTGGATGGTCGGTGAGTCTAGAGACTCATTCCGGCGTCTCCGCCTCGTTGATTTAGCCCGGTCGCTAGGTTTGGATGTGTTCTCAGAGTGTGGTGAGAGCGGGGTTCCTGGGAGACGGGAACCGAGATTCCCGATTCCAGAGTTCTGGGAAGTTTGTAACTTTGGAGATTCATGGTGAGGGGGCATGGTAGGGGGACAGGTGGCTGCCGCGTCCGGTGTGGGGCCTGATCGGGAAGGGGGACTAGTAGTCGATGGGGGTTTGAGTGGCGGATCCTGACTGCAAGCCGAGGGAACTGAGCCGAGGGCTGCAGCATAAGAGACCCCCGGCCTCACCTCCCGACTCCGCACTCTGTCTAGCGCATCTCGGAGGCTGATGAAGTCTTCCACCCGCAGGGCCCGGACCTCCTTCTCAAACTTAAAAAAGATACATTCGCGAGACGACGAAGGATGTGTGCCGGCGCAGTTTGAGCATTTAGGCCAGTTGGGACATCGTTCTGAGTGGGCGATATCCCCGCAACGTACGCACAGTTGTTGTGGCTGTCGGCATACTGAACTGATGTGCCCAAACTTATTGCACTTAAAGCAACGGGTCGGGTCTGGAATGTATGGCCGGACTGAGAACTCGCATGACGCGCGGTCTCCCATGCCCAACACAATGCGACAGGGTGGGACTAGGGTGTTGAACGTAAGGAGGAGGCGGGGGGTGGGGGAGGGGGTACCTCCTTGACGAGATGTGAATCTATGAACCTTAATGATACCCTGGAGTGTGAGGTCTTCTAATAACTCTTTCTCGGGTATCAACAATAAACGGGTAGCGAAGATAGTGCCCTGACTCTGGTTCAGGCGAGGGTGAGGGGAAACGAGGAGCATCCGAGGACTTCTGTGAGGGAGAGGAGGGCATTCATTTCTGCTGCTGTTCGCGATTTTATAAGGAGAGAACCGCCCTTCTGTGGTCGGACGTCATAACGGCTAGAGTTGCTGTGCGTGTGGATCGCCTGAAATGTCCTTTCAGTGTTGGACGGTAGGGACCCAGAAGTACGGCGAATAACTAAAAATTTGTGAATACTAAGTAGGGATAGGGAAGTTCTTCGTTCGAAGTGGACTGGGACATCTAGTGGTCGATAGGACGGACGTAGGCGCCAATTTCCCCGTCCGTCCCGGGGCTCTCTCCTTGGAGAGGCGGGTTGATGATGGGTGAGAGGGGCATACGGAGAGCGAGAGAGGCCTGGTTTTCAGGGCGAGGCTTTCGTGGACCCTGTTGTCTTGCCCGTAGCTGGCAAAAGCTAATAGGATGTTAGGCTTCATAGCACGTAATTTCGAATTTAAATCGAAGAATATTATATTGCCCCTTTACAAGTCCCTAGTCAGGCCTCACTTAGAATATGCCGTTCAGTTTTGGTGCCTGTATTTGCGTGAGGATATTGATAGGATGGAAAGGGTTCTGTCACTACGCAACGTCTTACGAAGATAGAATTAAAGAGGTAGACTTGCATTCACTCGAGACTAGGAGATTTAGGGGGAGCTTATTGAAGTTTTCAAAATCGTTAATAAAATCGATAACGTAAATTTTGACATTGTTCATTTTCGATAATAGCAATACTCGTAATAACGGATTTAAATTACATGGTAGATGTTTCATTACTAACATACTAAAAACTTTTTTACGTTTAAAGTAATTGATAAATAGAATAATCTTCCCCCTTCCGTCGTGAACTCTACCAGCGTTAATATGTTTAAGAACCGTTTAGATAGGCATTTTGAAAATATTAACGTCGTTTAAAATAATAACACAATTAGCAACAGGAGCTCTGGGGGGTAATAGTCGAGGTTTGAGTCTGTTGACGATTGATGCCAGCTTGTGACATGCCAGCGTGTGATATGCCAGGGTTAAATTTATATTAAAAAAAAAATCAGACTAACACGAACGTAGATGTAGCTCGTAGCGTAAACTAACCCACTTTTTGTTATACTCTTCATAATTTTGTTTTCTTTCCTCATCCTCTCTTTACTTCCATGTCTGTAGTTTGCATGATATGACAGTGTTTCTTTGAGTTAAGACTGTTTGCATGGTTTGTAAGCATTTTTATTTTACTTCTTTTCATCTTTCATCTTTTTCCTATTCTCTTCGACTATTTTTCCGACTTGTCGGCAGTGGCCGGCGGATGATGGTGAGTCTTTCTCGCTTTTTCTGAATGAATGTTAACCCACGAATGATGGGTTTTGCTCCTTACTAAACCATTTATTCTCTTTTGACTCCCTATTCTCTTCTTTTAACCTCCACCTCTCTTCTTTCTCTCGGGCTAACTTTAGAGTGGATCTTAGGGTCTTTGTTAGCCTTAGCTTCTGTAGATCTGTAGATCTTACTATCTGCAACACCTATGCAAGATGTATGAGGTGCAAATACGAACAAAAATGCCGTTATCACCACCCTCAAAGGAACGCAACAGGTGAACAGGATAAACGAACATCAAAGAGGGCTAACAATTTTTTAGAAGTAGCCAACACAATTCAGCTGCTAAATACCATCCAACAAATACAAAGTCGGCTGTCAAATGTAAGAATCCGAGAGCCGGACAGAAGGCACGCACAAAGACACTTCATGCGTTATCGGGACAACAGGTACCGACAAAGATAAAGAGAGGCAAATTCAAGGAGGACCACAAGGCAACGAAACCAGTACCATCATTAGAAAACGAATCAGAACTACATGTATGTGAAAACGCTAGAGAAAAAATAAAAATAAGCCTAGCCAACATTCAGGACCTTAAATCAAATCATTCCCCGGACAAAGTTTTATACCTGAAAGGACTCGGGCAAGAAACCGGAGGAGACTTTGCATGCCTCACAGAAACCCATCTAAAGGACTGCCAGGCGAACTGTGAAAACTGTGAGTTTTGTGTTAACAAAAAAGAAATACAAATTGACAACTCTAACATCCTCCGAGCCGACAGAACAGCGAGACGTAAAGAGGGATGTGCTATTTACACACGCGAAAGTTATATGGAAGAAATGACTATAAGCACTTCAAACAGCTACGTAGAATGTGTAGCAGCAAAAGTTGAAAAATTAAATATGGTACTAATTGTAATGTTCAGACCCCCGAACACACCAACTTCAAAATTCTCAGATTCCATTACAGTGGTTAGAAACTGGGTAAAAGATCTACATTCTCCAAACTCAAATATTTTTCTCTGTGGTGATTTTAATTTTCCATTTAAGAAATATAAAAGGATAAGAAAAATATATGTATACACCAGGACAAGGGGCCACACGGGATGACCAGGAGTAGGTAAAAATGCTACTAGCACTGGCCGATGAATTTATGTTAACACAAAAATAACAGAAAACAAAAAAAAAAAACTGCCTAGATCTGGTATTCACAATAATAGCAACCTAATTGATAACGTAGAAATATCCCCAACTATAATATTGGATCACAACATTATTGAAATAACAACCAATATAAAAGCAACAGGAAAGGAAAGAACACGAACAAAAGAAAGAAGCAAATTCGAAATTTTTAATTTTCACTCCAAAGCTATAAACTGGGAAGTAATACATTGGAAAACCATCTTCAAGGCCAAGACAACGGAAGAGATAGTAATAACCTTAGAGGAGAAGACACTGGCAATTGTGGAAAGACATGTCCCAAAAATGCAACAAAGAGGAAAGAGAAGCAGGTTCGAGAGACAAAAGAGGTCATTGTTCCGAAAGAGAAAAAGAGTGACTGCAAAATTAAGTAACTGCAAAAACAATAACATCAAAAAAATACTAAATGATAAACTGCAGAGTATAGATTGTGTCATACCTGAACTAATTGAGAAGCATACAGAAAAAGAAGGCGGCGACGCTATAGAAGCGATAAAGGTAACTCAAAGTACTTCTATAATTTTGCAAAAAAGAAGTCGAAAAATCACACGACTATCGGACCTTTGCAAAATGAAGACAATGCTTTATCTGATGATCTAACAGAAGTATCTAAAATATTAAGAGCTCAGTACGAATCATCTTTCAGTATTCCAAAAACTGACAAACTGATATGCGATAGAAACGCGTTCTTTGAAGAAGAACTACACGGGGAAAGTATAACGGACTTCGACTTTACGACGGATGATATTAAACAAGATATAGGGAAACTAAAAGCGCACACAGCGGCAGGACCGGACAAATGGAATGCCACACTGATCAAAAACTGCAAGAATTGCAATCACTGAGCTCCTATATTGGATATGGAGGACTATCATAGACACGGGAGAAATACCGGCATCCTGAAGAGCGCGAACATACTCCCAATATATAAAGGATGAGATCGATCTGAGGCAAAAATATAGGCTAATGTCACTTACATCTCATTTCACTAAAAATATATGAAAGAATAGTTAGAGAAAAAAATCTATAATTTTAGAAACTCAGAAAATTAAATGATAACCGACATGGATTTCGGGTCAGCAGATCATGCCTATCACAACTAATGGAACATTACAACAACATTATTGATGCACTTGAAAGTAACGAAAAACTATGATTTAATATACACAGACTTCGCCAAAGTGTTCGACAAGTGTGACCATGGAATCATAATACATAAATTGAAATATATGGGAATAAAAGGAAAAGTGGAGAAATGGATATATAATTTCCTGAGTGAGCGGCGGCAAGTCGTTGCAGTTAAGGAATATCTTCTTCAGAATCAGGTTCCTCAGCTCAGTACCATGAGGAACAGTATTAGCTCCACTACTCTTCATAATCATGCTAACTGACATAGATGAGAAGGTTACCAGAGACAGCACAATAACATCCTTTGCTGATGACAAAAAATTAGTAGGACAAATAAGAACCTAGAAGATATAGGATCTCTACAAACAGACATGAACAGATCTACAAGTGGGCGGAAGAAAAATATGAAGCTTAACACTGAGAAATTTCAACTGTTAGGTACGAAAAAAGGGAAGACCTAAAATCCATGGAATACTATACACCAAATGGACAGGAAATTCAGAGAAATTCTAAAGCAAAAGATTTAGTTGTTGTAATGACTGATGATGCGAAATTTGAAACACAAAATAAGATAGCAGCGAACATAGCAAAGAGAATAACTTTCAGATACTGAGACCTTTAAAAGAAGGGATAGGAATATAAATGATTCCTCTACTGAAAACATTGATCATAACCGAAATTGGAATACTGCTCGGTCCTAACATCCCTATATAAAAAAAAGAAGACATTAGACAGGCAGAAGAGATTCAGAGAAGCTTCACATCCAAGAGCAATGGGTGCAAAGAACTAAATTACTGGGAAAGGTTACGCGAATTAAACTATATTCACTGAAAGGAGAAGACACACACACACCATTATTTACACTTGGAAAATAATGGAGAAACTAGCTCCACATCTTACTCTGAACCTATAACTCCCGAAACAACAGTGAAAAGTAGAAAAGGAAGACTGTGTCGTGTCCCAAACTAAAGGCTAGACAGGAAACATAGTTTTGTTGTGAGAGGACCAAGACTGTTAATCAGCTGCCCAAAGAACTAAGGAAAACACGAGTGATGTGCGGAGCGCATGCTCTTATACTCTTGTATATGTCAATAAATATTGTATTTCTGGGATCTTTTTCCGTTTGACTGCCGCCATTGAAACATAATTAAACTCCAGCCTTCTTTAGTTAGCTTTATAAGGCTAACTAACAAAAATATCACGACCTAACCTAACCAATCGTCAAGGTCGTACAGTTGACCTAACGATTGGTTAGGTTAGGTCGTGATATTTTCGTTAGTTAGCCTTATAAGGCTAAGTAAAGAAGGCTGGGGGCACTCACCTCTTATGTTTCAATGGCGGCAGTAAAACGGAAAAGATCCTATTTCTGGATTATCCTCGTTGAAATAATAAAAATATTTGTCAATTACAAAGTAATAAAAAAAAAACTTACATATACACACACTCGTGTGTGTGTATATATATATATATATATATATATATATATATATATGCAGTAAATTCTATTAAAAAGTATGTATATATTCATATGATGTTGATTAGAGTAATAAAAACAAGGCATGATTGTTTGCAATGTACATCTAATGAATTTCGCCGATTACAAGTTAATAATAGTGTTCGTAAACAATATTTGTTGTATTTGCATCGACCTAAATTAAATTGTATTATACATGAAACAGCTTTTAAAAATTAAAATTATGAAGAATATGAATATTGAAAGTAGTTTTTAATATTGCTTTTTTTTTTTTCCAGTGTCTCTCAATCATTTCTATTTGAATTTACAATGCTGGTTTTCTTTTATAGAGCGGGACTTCAATAATACCAATTAAAAAAAAAATTAAAATAAAAAACAAAATAATAATAGTCATAATAATAATAATGATAATAATAATTCAGTGGAAGATCCCTTGCAAAAACTATTCCTAAATAAGCTTCCGATATAAAAGATATATATATATATATATATATATATATATAATATATATACACACAGGGTGTTTCAGGATAAACATGTGTCTAATTCTGAATGGTTACGGAGATAGAGCTGTTGAATCTGATGCGCGCGCAGCTCTTCCTCCCCCTTCCCTCCCAATAACCTTGAACCATGTAAGCTGTAATGTAAGCATGTAACATAAGCCAATCGACAGCTGGACTGTTGTGAGTGAACATTGTTGGTGTTTGAAGCAGTGTTAAGAATGCCACACACCTTCACACATGCCGAATATGCAGATATGGTGTATGTCTACGGTTTTTACGATGGAATGCAACAGCTGCTGTTGCAGAATACCGTCGACGGTTTTCGAACCGCAAATTCCAGATCAAAGAGTGTTTACCAGGGTTTTCAACACATTGCGTGAGATTGGTACACTTCCCAGCGCTCATGTTTCATCTGAACGTGAAGGTCAACAAGATGTGGATGAATAGAAAACATTCTTCAGTTGGTAGAGCGTAGTGCTACTACAAACTCACGAAGAATTTCTACACGTCCGGTGTACCACACACAAGAGTATGACGAACATTAGGTGAGGAAGGCTTGCATCCATATCATGTACAGCGTGTACAACACCTTCAACCAGGAGACGCTGCCATGCGACTGGAATTTTGTCATTGGCAAATGCTAATCGCTGATTGCTTCGATTAATACTGTTCACCGATGAAGCTACTTTCACCCGTGACGGTATCAACAGCACTCGTAAACTGTCATCGGTGGTCAGACGAAAATCCAAAATGCCACTGTGGAAACAAATTTTCAACATCGCTTCTCTGCCAATGTGGTGCGGTGTCATCGATGATCAGCTGATTGGCCCTGTTACTTTAGAGAATCGTCTTACAGGACAAAGTTACTAGAATTTCTGCAGGGACTATTGGAGGATGTTCCTTTTGGTTACACGCGCTGGTATGTACAGTACTTTCAGCATGACGGAGCTCCTCCACATTCTACCCGTCTGGTGGTGTAATACCTAAATCAAACTTTCCCTGGTCGATGGATTGGCCGCGGTGGTCCCATTCAATGGCCACCAAGTCTCCAGACTCTCTCCGTTAGATTATTGTTTATGGGGGTGGATGAAAAGTCAACTTTACAAAAGAAAGGGGGATACACGAGACGAATTGCTCGCGCGCATTTTGGATGCTGCTACCCGCATAAAAGGAACGTCAAGATCAACTCAGACGAAAACAACACGCAATCTTCGCACACGAGTTGCGAAGTGCATTGAGGTTGACGGTGGGATTTTCGAAAACGTATTGTAAACTGTAAATAAATTTGTCATTTCTGTATCTGATACCATTCAAAATGCCATTGTTTAAACATAAAATGTTAGAAACGGTAATGGTTTCTCTTCTTGATTACCATTAACAATGCTTTTGTATTTGAGATTCAAACAAGCTCTATCTCCGTAACCATTCAGAATTAGACACATGTTCATATGAACTTTTTTTCTCACAATGACCGATACTATCACCTCCCGAAGTATGACTTCCTCCTAAAACACCCTGTATATATATATATATTATATATATATATATATATATATATATATATATATATGTTAAACACAGACCGTGCATGGAACAAGGAACTCTTCGGGAAATTACATCCATATAGTTCGAATAAGTAATGATAAATGACAAATACTATAGTTTTTCTTTTTCATGATAAGCCAGTAACCGGTGCCCAAACGTGGGCACCGGGTTACTGGCAAAGAGGCCCAAAATATAGCTTTCACCACCAGCTATCTGCAAAGCAGATAGGATCCAGCTTTGGGACAGGATCTAGGGTTTACAGCTTACACCTAGGCCTACTACATTCAGAACCTCAATATACGCAAGAAAACTCGTTGCATTCACGTCAGATTGAATACATCAAAGAAAAGGGTAACTATTGTATTTTTAGCAAAAAACAAAACTTAAACCTCAACCGGGACATTGAGCGTCCACTTTTCTGAGTTTATATATATATTATATATATATATATTTGTGTGTGTGTGTGTGTGTGTGTATATATATATATATATATATATATATATCAGTACATATATTTTTTTTCCTGATTTTCTTTTTTACAGATTCAATTACAGTTTACCACAAACTTTTATTTACCTTGAATATTATAATTTACAATCGAGAACAACATTAGCATCGTTACCTCTTCTTTCGAGCGTGCCTTCGATTATGAGGTCAATAAATAACGACTACTTTTCGCCTTTGACCCCTGATTCAGAACGAGTGACTCATGTATAATGTTATGTGAAGAAATGCCAAACACACTTTCTTGCATATATTATATGCATATGAGTAATCTGAAGGATTTAATTTTTAATTTATCTGAGGTTTGCTTGCGTTTGCTTTTTATTGTAGTGTTTTATATATTATATATATATATATATATATATATAATATATAGATATATATATAAAACACTACAATAAAAAAGCACAAACGCAAGCAAACCTCAGATAAATTAAAAATTAAATCCTTCAGATTACTCATATAGCAATATAATATATGCAAGAAAGTGTGTTTGGCATTTCTTCACATAATAATATATATATATATATTCTCACTGTATAATAATGGGGACTTTAACGCACATGTGAACTAGGAATTCTTTGTAGAATTGGGTAACATGTGCGAGTCGTCCAATTGAACTATAAGTGATGTACTGTAGATGTATTTAGGGGTAGCCAGTGGTAATTTTACATACGTTAGTGATATGAGTGGTACCACCAGGTAGATTGATCATTGTCTCACTAGTAATAATCTAAAGGATCGAATTGTTAGAGTTCATATTCTGCAAGATTTCCTTCTTTCTGATCATAGACCATTAGAAATAAACGTTACCAAACACGACTAAACAAGAACTCAATAGGTAAGAATAATCGCGTCGATTAGTCCAATGTTACGATGCAGCAGAGAATAGAATACAAAGACAGAACAAGTCACCTCTTTAATAATTTAGAAATTTTGCACCTTGCCTGTAATAATCCTTGCTCAAATGATTCTCACTGTAAACTCATAGATAGGTATTATAGTAAGATAATATCCCTGTTAAGAGAAGCAGGAAGTCCCCTGATTAAATCTAATCTTACAACTATCATACTAAGATTATTCCTGGATGGAATGATTTTATTGCCCCCCTGAAGAGTGAATCGAAAGACGCCTATGATTTTGTGGTGCTTTCATGGTAGACCAGATTAGGACCAGTATACTTGAATATGTGTGGAAGTCGGGGTCAGTATAAGGCGGCCATAAGGCGATGTAAACAGAAAAAAGAGTCTATTCAAGCATCAAAGCCTGTGAAGCTCGCATAAATAACGATAATAACAAATTTTTGGAAATTTGTTAAGAATCAAACGGTTGTCAAAAATGTCCTCCCTCCGACAATCGATGGGGTGTAGGGAGAAGATGAAATTGCAAAGTTGTGGAAAACCACTATTCTAACATTCTTAACAGTGTGAGTAGGGATAATCTTAAGATAGATTGCAGCGAAACGATTGTGGGAGGGACAAGAGAAAATACTTTGATATCATTTTCTGAAGTAAAGAGGTTAATTAAAGAGTTAAAGACTGGTTCTGCGTCAGGGGGAGATGACTTATCGAATGAGCCACTTAAAATATGCAAATGACGTAGTATGTCTGCATATGTCATTGCTCCTATTAGCCATGCTTGCTCATAGCTATATCCCTGCAGTGCAGAGTTCATGAGGGTATACTGTATATCTTGCCCCTGGTCAAAAATAAGTACGGAGACATTCTGTCCAGCAATAATTACAGGCCTATTGCTGTCGCTTCCTGCTTCTCGAAACTACTAGAAAAACTCTGTTACGCCGATTAATTGATTCTATGGACATCTAATCAGTTTGGCTTTAAAAGGTCCCACTCAACTAACCTGTGTATCTATGTACTTAAAGAAACAATATCTAAATACATTGACAGTAATTCAACTATTTATAGCTGTTTCGTAGATATAAGTAAGGCATATGATAGGGTGAACCACAATATTTTATTTGCAAAACTAGAAGACAGGAAGGTTTCCATGTACATATTAAATTTATTGAAATTTTGGTATTCCACCAATCTTTCACTCTTAGGTGGGCAATGTACTATCCGAGTGTTTTGGCTCCTCTTGCGGGGTGAGACAAGGCTCCTTGCTCTCCCCTATGCTGTTGAATGTGTATATCGACGGATTAATTGCTTCACTTAATGAGGCAACAGTGGGATGTTGTATAGATAACACAAGGATAAATAACTTAGTTTATGCCGATGATATGGTGTTATAAGTCCCTCTGTTAAAGGTCTGGATCGGCTACTAAAAGTCTGCGAAGTGGATTCGCAAAAACATGATATTCTTTTTAATGTTACAAAAACTAAGGTTATGCAATTTCATCCTAAAAAGCTGTAATCAGCCAGCTGATATAAGGTTTCAAATGAATGGTGAGGTAATTGAGGAAGTACAAGAGTTTAAGTATTTGGGTCAAACTATTACCAGCTCCTTGAGTGATGACTCGGATATAAGAAAACAATCCGAAGCCTGTGTGCTAAAGCGAATATGACCATAAGGAACTTTCGATTCTGTACAAGTGAAGCTAAAGACACTCTCTTTCGTACTTTCTGCAGTAATATATACGGACAGCAACTGTGGGTGAATTATAAAAAAGGCTCTGGCAGAACTAAATTTGCTGTACAACAGGTCTTTTAGACTCTTACATAAATTACCCCGAGATGCTCAGCTTCGCAAATGTTTGCTACCCGCAATGTCCCGAGCTTCCCGGAGGTAACAAGACGTGCTCAATACAGTCTAATGCAAAGAATTAAAAAATCAACCAACCCGATCATCCAAGCTATCCAAGAGTCCTGCCATTTATCCTCTAAGCTGTGGACTTCTTGGTACGAAAACGTCTGTCTGTAGCTCCACTTAACTTCGACATTACAGTATTATTTCTAATCAGTTGTATATATTTATATCCTTAGTATATGAATTGTCAATGTATTAATAATATTTGTCATACGGACTATAGTCTGCCAATAAACCTTTTCATTTTCATTTTCATTTCATATATATTAGAGTGGGCCAAAAAAAATTAAAATGAAAAATATACTTGTCATGACATTTGTCTATATTCCATACTAACAAATGATGTGAAAATAAAAATTTGGATCGATTCGTGTATATTAGAGGTGGCGCAACTCGAAGCCTTAGTATCATTATACAGTTTGGGGTGGCAAATTTCTTCACACTTGCGCCAACCTTAAATATTAACGGATTTCGCTCAAAATCCGGTCTGAGGTCTTATGTAAAAAATTAGATAATCATTGTCTGCATCTCCTAACGGTAGTCCTGCACGTAATATATAAACCTATGCCGATGAAGCAACTGATTTTGTTTCACGAGAAGATCAAGAACCTTTGAAAAAGAAGCCGAAGGTTAATTTATGGAGTTATTTCGATGAGGTTGTGCCTTCACCGATTAAAAATAGTCAGAAAAGTTATCAAAAAGAATTAGACATCTATTCAAAGGAGCCACGAGTCAGTCGCGACACGAACCCTCTTGATTGGGGTCGCCATAATGGTGAAAGATTCCAGAAAATAATGGACAGCTGGGTTTTGCTGCGCGCCGCCTGACGTCACCGGGTCTCGATCCCGGGGCCGATGGATTCGTAGTCAGCTCTGCTAACCACTACATCACCGAGGCGCATATGTATATATTGTATATATACAAATAAGAGGTCCTGCTGCATTTTCTCATTCCTCATAGAGAAAAAGATCTGTCCAGATTTTGAGCTAAATCCATTAATATGTAAGGGTGGCGCAAGTTTGAAGAAATTTGCTAACCCAAACTGTATAATGATACTACAGGCTTCGAGTTGCACCACCTCTAAATATGCACGAATCGATCCAGTTTTTATTTCCAACATCGTTAGTGGTTGTGGAATATGGGCAAATGTCATGAGAAATATATTTTTAATTTTAATTTTTTTGTACCACCCTAATATATATATATATAATATATATATATATATATATATCCCCGCAAGGGGGTTCTAAGCTCGTGCTCTTGAGTGCTCTTTGTGCTCGTTTGTACGTGCTTGTTCCTGGAGGTTTCACGTGCGCCCTCCCGGCCCTAGCACCCAAGGATGATGGGGCTCGATCCTGCAGTCCTTGTCATCCTTGGTCTTTTTCCACTTCGACTGTCCCCTCCACCCTTTCTTTTTCCTCTGTCTTTCCTCTCACTTTTTCTTTGTTTTTCCACCGAGATATGCCCTTTTAAATAGAGGCGAATCGGTTCTTCCCGAACTTTAAAAAAAAAAATATATATAATATATATATAATGTAAAGAACGACGTTTGTGTAGAAGAGCATCCAACAAGATGTGGAGAGAGAACGAGCAAATGACAAATGAGGCACCTCCCAGGAATCGAAGCCGGATCATCCAATTGCCGGTTGGATTTGCTCGTTCTCCTCCCACATCTTGTGCGGACGCTCTTCTACACAAGCGTCATTCTTTACATTAATTATACTGCGTGTTATTTGCACTTAAAATGTATATATGTACGGCATGAGAAGGTGCCCCTCAGGGCATTCGATTCCGCTCGTATGTAAGAGAATTACGAGTTGTGACTGATCGGGGACGTTGGTGCAGTGGTTAGCACATCCGACCGGCAATTGGATGATCCCGGGTTCGATTCCTGGGAGGTGCCTCACTTTTCATTTACTCGTTCTCTCACCACATCTTGTGCGGATGCTTTTGTACAAAAGCGTCGTTATTTACATTAATTATACTGTGTTATTTGCAGTTAAAATGTATATATATATATATATATATATATATATATATATATATAGAAACGACGTAAGTATAGAGGAGCGTCTGCACACGAGGAAGAGAAATAACGAACAAATGAAAAATGAGGTGAACCGCCCGGGAATCGAACCCAGGATCTTCCGATTGCCGGTCAGATGCGCTATCCATTACACCATTAAATGTACATATTCACGATTTGCGAGGGTTGCCCTCTCAGGGCATTGGTTTCTGCCCTATGTAGGAGAATTTCGACTTATGACTGATCGAGGCCCGTGGTGTAATGGATAGCGCATCTGACCGGCAATCGGAAGATCCTGGGTTCGATTCCCGGGCGGTTCACCTCATTTTTCATTGTTCGTTATTTCTCTTCCTCGTGTGCAGAACGCTCCTCTATACTTACGTCGTTTCTATACATTAATATACTGCGTGGTCATTGCAGTTAAATGTGTATATATATATATATATATATATATATATATATATACAGGGTGGGAGAAAATCTTTAAGGATTTTATACATACAACTATTTAGTTAACAACCTTATACAGGGAAGTGTTCAAATGATGAAACAAATTAAGCAAAAAGTCTATAAGAATTTTGTTCATACAACCATTTTGTTAAATTGTAATTTAATTTTGAAAAAATTCTCTATCCGCTTTGATACACTTGTGGATTTTTTCTGTGAAACTATTCATTGTTCTTCTGAACATATCGAGTGGGATCCTTTTCAATTGTTCATCTATTCTGTGGCCAAGGTCATTCACATTTGGATAGATAAAACCACGAGTGTAGAAATTGTGACGCAAATAAGCCCAAAGCCAGAAATCACATGGGGGTTAAAAATCAGGTGATGTGGCTGGCCACTCGATGGGACCTTGCCGCCCAACCCATCTTCCTTCAACGTTCGTATCCGAGAATCTGACGGGCAGCTGTAGAGTAATGGGATCAATGAAGAAAGCCACCCCCAGAAGTTTCTAGTAAACAATGCCACCCTAAAAAATGATCAAGTAAACAATGCCACTCCCTAAAATCTACTAAGTAAAGAATGTAAGTAAAAACACCTTCATGAGGAATTGTTTTATCATATATTACTGTATGCCCTTGATGATTGGTTACAGGTTAGTAGTATAGCCGCAAAAGGGGAGAGTGCAAGAATGTTGCAGGTTATTATGTAATGTTGCAAAGGGGGTGGGGTTGTTGCAAAGGGGGTGGGGGTTGCAAAAAAAAAAAAGAGTACTGGCCTTTGTTGCCAACCTAGGTTGCAAGGGTCATGCACAACCTAGGTTGCAAGGGGCATGCAACTTGGAGGCCTCCCCCAAGCTATTCCCCCCAAAGGGCCAGAGAGAAAGGAGGAGAGGTGTTCACCTGGCAGGAGCCAAGTGCACATTAAGACTTCAGCCGAGTAGGCGTTGTTTTATAGGCTCCTAATCAGCCAGAATCAGCCAGTTGGCTGAATCAGCCAGTTGACTGAGCCAAGGGGGGAGGGGTACACCTGAAGGAGAGAGAGAGAGAGAGAGACGCCTGTAGGAGAGAGAGAGAGAGACGCCTGTAGGAGAGAGAGAGAGAGAGAGAGACGCCTCTAGGAGAGAGAGAGGAGTTCTCCCCCAAGTTATTTTCGTTTTCCTAACCTAAGAGGCCACTAAGGGGTTTTACCAAAGGGCCTGAAAAAGAAGGACCAGAGGTCCTTCCTCGGCTGGGAGCCGAGGTGGAATGAGTCTTTCACCAACTTCGCGGTCTTTTATAAGCCTCTATTCTGGCTGAATTGCCAGATAGCGCAATGTGTTCAGTTGTCAGATCGCACCCTGCATGCAGATGCTGAGTTGCTACATCAAGCCATGTAATCGGGTGCTGATGTGCCAGATTGCACCATCAGATAGCGCCATGTATTCCAGAAATATTAATCACCCATTGTGTAACAATATGACGATAGTTATTCCAATTAAATTCTGTTTAAATACACCTTTATTAATTGCATGCCTTTCCAGTTTTTTTGCAATGATCGGATTGCTAGATATATATATATATATATATATATATACTATATATATATATATACACACAGTCTTTTCTTATGTTAGGTAAATATATATATATATATATATATATATATATTATTTATTTTATAACATTTAATTTTAGTTTAGAAGCAAATTTAACATTAACTTCATTGAACTTTTCGAAACAAATAACATAGTTTACCTTCGAAAACGTCATAATAGAAAATAATTAATTTTATGGTTAACTAGTTTATTTCGTTTACTATAATTATGTATATACAGTCTTTTAAGCAGCTTATGATACAATATATATATATATATATATCAGGGGCGGCTTCTTAATGAATGCAAGGCATGCACTGCATGCATAAATAATATACTCAATGAATTTAAAATTATTATTTAAGTTAAAAAAATAAAGTTAAAATTATTATTAATATTATTAATATAATATTGGTTTTATCCTCGGTTACTACATAAACTCATAAGAATACCATAAAAGACAAAATACAGCTTATCTAATATGTACTACACTGTAATGCATGTGACTGCATGCGTAAGTAAAATTACCACGAGCCGCCACTGATATATCTATATATATATATATATATATACATATATCTGAACTCTTTCAGCTAAAGAAGCCTTATGTATAGCATTGGTTGTGTAATAGCTCATTGTGTAACAATATGATGGTAGTTTTCCAATTAAATTCTGTTTAAGTACACCTTTATTATTGCATACCTTTCCAGTTTTTTTTGCAATGATCGGATTGCTAGATATATATTATTTATATAATATATATATATATATATAATTATATATAATATATATATATATATAGAGAGAGAGAGAGAGGAGAGAGAGAGAGAGATAGGATCTGTAGTTAATCTTACGCGAGGTATGAAAATCAGGAAAAAATGCCAAATGTGATTATTTTAAACATCTTATGTTAGTAAATATATATTATTATATATATATATACACACATTCTTTTCTTATGTTAGGTAAATATATATATATATATATATTATTTATTTTATAACATTTAATTTTAGTTTAGAAGCAAATTTAACATTAACTTCATTGAACTTAAAGAAACAAATAACATAGTTTACCTTCGAAAACGTCATAATAGAAAATAATTAATTTTATGGTTAACTTTATTTCGTTTACTATAATTATATATACACAGTTTTTTAAGCAGCTTATGATACATATATATATATATATATATATATATATATATATATCTGAAACTCTTTCAGCTAAAGAAGCCTTATGTATAGAATTGGTTGTGTAATAGCTGATATTAAACTTCGCACCATCAGATAGCGCCATGTATTCCAGAAATATTAATCATCCATTGTGTAACAATATGACGATAGTTATTCCAATTAAATTCTGTTTAAATACACCTTTATTAATTGCATGCCTTTCCAGTTTTTTTTTTTCAATGATCGGATTGCTAGATATATATTATATAATATATATATATATATATATAATATATATATTTATAATATTTTTATAACATTTAATTTTAGTTTAGAAGCAAATTTAACATTAACTTCATTGAACTTAAACTTTTCGAAAACAAAAACATAGTTTACCTTCGAAAACGTCATAATAGAAAATAATTAGTTTTATGGTTAACTAGTTTATTTCGTTACTATAATTATATATATACATGTTCTGAAATATTTTCTCGAAAACTATGGGTGCTAGAAAAATTCTGAAAACCATATCTGGAATCAGTATCAAAAGTTCTATACGAATAACCAAATAATTTCAAAGGAGAATACGAGCATTAAATCTATTGGTGAAAATATATATATGTTACTCGTCAGGTCCCGTTATAGCGGATTGGTACACGTCATAGCTCCACCCAGCTACATCGGCAGCCAATCACTACGAACATCTGGTCTTTTGGGGCGGAGCTTGGCGATTGTGCCTATAAAAGGGGATATTTTTCAGTTTGGAGTAACAGTAGCTATTTTCGCGTCAGTGAATAATCATTCCTCCACCATGACCTGTACGTCTCCCCAGACTTGTATGAAGAGAGTGATACTGCAGCATTAACCGCAATTAGCCTTTTTAATGCGGTTGACCGTGATGAATTATTTACAACGCAAACCGTAGAAGACATGTGCAGTGACGCTCCTTACAATCCGACGCAAGGGACTACCATAGAAATGTAAGGGTCGATAATTAGAATTTATATGGATGGGTGTAGTATCTCGTCAAATAGATAATCGCCAAAAATGTCAATCAATGTTATTTTGTTACCCCATTATGCTAAAATCGAATTTTATGGCATTCATTCCTCGAACCAAAGATATCTCACATAATGGGATCTGTCTGTATACTCTGTATATGTTTTAAAAGCATTATTCCTTTAAGGTCCGATGAGGATTGCACGTGTTATACAATCTTTTGAAGAATCTCGGAATACGGGGGATATACTGAACAGTCAACAATGTCAACACATCCTCCACCATGGACCTGTACGTCTCCCCGGAATGATATGAAGAGAGTGATACTGCAGCATTAACCGCAATTAGTCTTTTCAATGCGATTGACCGTGGCGAATTATTTTCAACGCAAACCGTAGAAGATATTTGCAGTGACGCTCCTTACAACCCGACGCAAGGGACTACCATAGAAATGTAAGTGTCTATAATTAGAATTTTATATATATATATGGAGAGTTGTAGTATCTCGTCAAATAGATACTCGAAAAAATGTCAATCAGTGTTATTTGGTTATCCCCATTATGCTAAAATCGAAATTTTTATGGCGTTCACTCCTCGAACCAAAGATATCTTCACATAATGGGATCTGTCTGTATACTCTGTATATGTTTTAAAAGCATTATTCCTTTAAGGTCCGATGAGGATTTGACACGTGTTATACAATCTTTTGAAGAATCTCGGAATAGGGAGGATATACTGATCAGTCAACAATGTCACACCGAAATAATGTAAGTGTTTTTCGATCTTTTTGGGATAAGAAGGCACAATATATTTTCATAAATTTATTAAATGAAAGAAATCAGTACAATAAACAGCTACAGAATATATCGTTACAAATATACGAACAAAAACATTATAATATACAACGAGTACGTACAATTGGAAAACGGTTTTTTATCTGTCTGCATACCATTTCACCGTTTCGGCGAGTGTGACACGGGTCAAATAAATTTTAAAAATTTATAAATTCTTTATCATTTGACATATGCATGAGAAATGAGACGCAGTACATTCCGCAAACATTAGTAAAATATCCTTGCATGCGAAATGGGGTCCACACAACTTCGGGAATATGTAACTGAGCGAGAAATTTTACAATAATAGGATCACTCCAGGGTTGAGTACCGAGTGAATCAAAAGTACAGGCGCTGTCTATTTTTAAAATAGACAGCGATCCAGTGAATCCCTTCATTACCGATGATGTCTGTGTTCGACTACCGCATTCTCGCGTACTTGGCAAACTCAATGTTTCGCAAACACGCCGATAAATTTGGAACGTGTGACTCGCTCCATTACTTTCTGAAGTGTATTAGCATCCATTTTAAAAGTCAGTGATAACGCTTCTAAATCTATCTACTTCTATTAGGGCTTGCGATTCGAGATATACTAGTACACTAATAGGAGCGTCTATAGGCTTGGCGAATTCCAGCCGCACTGAGATGTTTCCGCTCTGCTGTGGTGTTAAATGGGTATTTACGCTAGCAGATAAGTCAGGTGTAATGTCAAACGGGTAAAGGTTAAATTGATCAATGAATTCTTCCTGCGTTACCCCATTACCAAGCTCATCACAATCACCTGCAATATGGGTCAGATTACTATAGACTCTGGCACAAAGCGGTAACACAGCGTCTGATGAATAGTCCGTACCCATTGTTCCACCTAAAGCAGTGCCATTAACGTATAGAGTTATATTTTTAAGTCCGAAATTCTCGAATTTAAAGGCACTCTTTTTATATTTTCCATTCACCGAAGCGTGGTCCTGCATGCCGATTAATATCCTTTTAGGAAGATTTCCCAGGGCAATGTTTTCTATCTGCTTCGATGCCAACCCTGCAGGAACCGTATATAGTTTGATCTGCACTCTGTTAATAGGATATTTCACTGTAGCGTTTAGTAAATTTTTCTCAATTTCTAGTTGTTTTGGTGAACTTAATTTCACTCGCCGTACGCGGAGGTATGTGTCCATAATGTGAACAACAACGGACTTTGCGCCCTCTTCTTGATTCGCATCCAGATTTAAGCAGATCTCAGGACTCGTGCGGGTGAGCTTTATTTTCATATCCACCCCGTTCACAAGCAACTTCTCCTGGAAGGTGAAATCTGTGTGCAACCGTCCAAAACACTCGTATATTTTCTTTTTAGAATTTTTAAATTTGTCCTTTATACTATTTTCATCTTTAGTTTGATAATATCCCTCCGCACTTAAAAAGGTAGCCTTCGCTTCTTTGGAAAAGTTGAGGACATTTTCCAAATAGGCTCGTAGATGATAGTACCCCGTGCCTGCCGATATGTTGGTCTGATTTAAATATACGTCACACTGGTTGAATATGGCGTGCAGAAAGTTTGTTTCAGGGTATACAGCATATTTGTCATCGCAGACCGTTCCATCAGAATGGGCTATACGTAGCTTACGTACATGTGCACACAGCTTGGATCAAAAAAGTAAGGACCTGAGCTGGGTATCACGAATTCTATAGGTTGCACTCGGGGAACTAATTGTGTTTAAAGGGTTAATTGTAATAAAGTCACTGTGCTCAATAGAAACTTGGGTTGGCGGGAGCTCAAAAAAGGACAGCTCCGATTTACAGCATTGTGAACTACATGGGTGGATGAAGCGTGCCATGGCGAAATAGTGACTCCTCTCTCGACAAGTGGTAAACAAACTATGATTCATGAGATCAATATCCTTAGCTTATATCAGTCAAAAAGTGGTCAACCATAGGTTTCATTCGCTTACAGCATTTCTTTTTTGATAGCCTTTTACGTTTAATACCACGTGACCCCTTCTTCTTCCGGGGAGCCCTCTTCTTCTTCCCGCCACCACGCATTTTTCTCTTTGCATCTTTGATGATTTCGTTCCGTGTACGCTTTAAATGTTTTTTTAGAGCTTCTTTAGGTTTAGCCCCGGCCAATATGTCTTCTGCAGTGTTAAGGCCTGATTGTAGCGCTTTCCTTCCAAGGTATCTGGCACCCCTCTTCAGCAAAGGAACAGCCGTACGTAGTATGGATGAAAAAATGGATCCAAGTCCACTACCGCGCTGGTATCGCATCCCTCGATAGACGGTGAAAGGCTTTCTATCCATTATAACTCAGTGCGTCGAAAGTGTAGCTTCACTGTTAAGCTCCCGTTACCGAATGGGAAGTTTTCGCCCTCAATCGTTCTTATATATATTGTGATATTGGTTATTAAATTAGTTGCGACATTCACATAATGGGGTCTGTCATATGTAATACTCAAACTCCTTCCTCTATGGTTGGGGATGTGAGCAATGCGCAGCAGGCGTGCCTGGGTATCCCCAACAAACTGGTGCTCCACTATATTACTGTAAATATAGCACATGTCTGGGGACCTTTCAGCCAATTTCTCCATCTTCAATTGATACATTAATCTGGACAAGTTATACTGTGTCTCGTGAAATGTGTCTCTTTGGAAGGCTGCGCTATATCGGCCGTTGGTTAGAATTTTGAACTTTCTATGTTCTTTAAGACGTCTGTTAGTCTTTGATTTTAGGATTAGTGTATGTGCAGGGTTGTTTACGATTTCATATACTAAATCATTCGTAAGGTTTGAGTTTCTTAAACTTACGTTTAAGCCTCTCACAACATCCTCGGCCGAACCATATTGACCCGGCCCTAGTCTTACTTCTGTACTGTAATACCGTGCAATCTTAGTCCGAGCGATGCACATAGTTTCATCCATAGCTACCCCAGCTTTTTCACACTCGTCAATGTCTCTAAGAATCGTAAAAACGGTTTCTTTATGTTCAATATTTAAAAAGACGGTGTCACGGGAGTGTGACGTAGAAATGGTTAGGAGCCATGTTGCATACTATTTAAGCTTCATTATTCTCATCAGCTTTTATATAGGTGTTGAAGCTTTCTGGGTACCCTAGCCATTTCACCAGGTACATTTTTCTCCTTCCTGAACCTTTGCTTCCTAAAATTTTCTCAATTTTAAACACATTTTTTTCTAAATTAAACGCAACTTTCTGCAATTCCTCGCGGTAAAAGCCTCCTGAGATTTCTTCCCCATTCAAATCTTCAATGTAATACATCATTATCTCACCTTTAGGTTTCACAGCCCTAACTTTAAAAATCTCGCGTGTCCATCCTTGCTCAAAACCCTTTGCGAATTTATTCCCCGAACGCGACAGCCTTACATAATCATTGATTTTGAAGCGCGCAGAGTGTGGTGGTGGTGGTGGTGATCCATCTCTTCTCGGGAGCGTACCTCTTTCTAAAACTTCGTTAGGTGTTGCCCCAATCGTGCGATGGTGTGAGCGGTTGTAGGATGATGCCAATGATTCCAGAATGTCTAGAAATCTGTATGTATTTTTATGTGTAAAATAACGGTGCATGCGTTCCTTTATGGTGCGCTGAACTCTTTCAGCTAAAGAAGCCTTATGTATAGAATTGGTTGTGTAATAGCTGATATTAAACTCTGTCAACATATTCTGAAAAGCACGGCCTATAAACTCCTTCCCCATATCCGTACAAAAATAGCCAGGAACCCTGTTTTCTTTTAACATTAGCGTTTTGGTGGCTTTAGCAACTGTTTCAGGTGATTTATTTTTCAGAGGAACTAGCCACATATATCTAGAGAATACGTCTATTATGAATAGAATGTAGCGGTAACCATCGTTATACACAGAATATCTTTGCATGTCTGTTAAATCTGCTTGCCAAATAGAATCAATCGAGGAAGCCGTTGTCTTGGCTGTTTTAAACCTTTTTCTCACAGGCTTATGAAGCGTATAAGCGTACTGCTCCCTCAAAAATCTTTCAACATTTTTTTCCTACTCCGTAAACACTTCTGTACAGTCTATCTACGCCGCCGTAAGAGGATGGGGTAGAAATGTCATAATAGCGTTTAGTTAATACGTTAGCCATTTGCGTATTTTAGAGGCACGTGGGTAGGGTTGGTTTAACCTCTTCTTGCTCCTCTTCAAAGGTGTTACCGCCGGGGGTGACGGCGCCTTCAATTGTGTCACAGGCGTTGCATGTTCCAAGTCTTTTAACCTGTTCAGATTTCCTATCAACGTTTTAGGGACATTTATTTGTTGTAGTCTTGCTTTAATATGCTTCCATCCTGATGGTGATGGCCTATCCCACTTTCTCACCAGATCATGGACAATGTCTACGATATTCGATCCCTGTACCTTTGATCCTTCCACAATGATCTCCACTGTATCGGTCCATTGTATGGCGGGATCCTCATTCAATAGATTATAAAGACTTAAGCCTTTACTCCTCAATGTAAGTGGGAGGGTATTTTTTAATACATGTTCGATATGTTGTGTGGCTAATCTTTTTGGTTGGTCAGCTGTGTCGTCGGGTACAGATCCTATGTCGCCATCGTCCCCCGTGCTGTGCCTAATAACCACAGGAATCTCTGTAGGGCTCTTATAATTTTCGTACTCGTGAAGAAATTTCTGCAGAGCTTCTTGATATAAGATTCTTTTCTCATCAGGTGTTTTTTCACTGTTTAATAGGGCTAACAATTCGCTTTCCATTCTTTTAAGTCTGCTTTTACGGGGATCTAGATACGTGTCTGGATTCCTTTGCAGTGAGGCGTACACCTCGTGGGGAATCACTACCACTTTCTTCATTATATTAATCTAGTCAGTAAAGGACCCAAAACTGAAAATAAGATGGGGAGAAATGACCCTCCTGTTTGTACAATAATTCGTTTTTTCTTCGCTACAGTTTGGCTTTTACGAGCGAGTGCACGTATTATGTTCTTGTAGCGGCGTAGGCGAGCCTTCTGATGGGTTTTCATTGATACATTGCAATTTATAACGTTAAGACAGATTTCACAGATGCATTTTAAAAGTCGGCATCGATATTTTTAATAAACATCTGCTGCATTGCCCGAGGCAGTCGATGATAGATTTTTATTAATTCACGGTATTTCTTTAGTCTCTTTGTCATTCTGGAATATACACCGTTTCAGGCTCGTTTGGAAATATATTCGTTCGCAGAAGCACTCTAAACGTGTTTCGCGGATGAAGGTCGCAAAGCAAATATCCGTAACGCGTGCTTGTAGCTTCTTTATAAACTTCCAAAAACTCCTTACGCTGATTCGGGAACATTTGATTGGCTAATACCCCAATTTGTGATACATCTCTACGTTGCGCGAATAAGACTAGATATTGCGTATTTAACGACACATCGCGCATGTATCTATTTTTGAAAAATAGATTCTGATTGATGAAGAACACGCTTATGTTAAGATGGTGGGAGAATACTGTAAATGTCTCGGCAAACGTTTATCCATCTCCAACATGAGATCGTCAATTACAATGATTGTATGTTCATTTCCCTTTAACGAATTAACGTCATATACGTCTTTGTGGAACAAAATATCATCTTGGTACTCGTTGAACACTGATTGATACGTCGAATAGCACCATATAACTTTATGCACAAATTTCGAGAACATCTCCCCCTTTTCTTTAATGATTTTAAGCATAAACACAGTTTTACCACATCCTGTAGGTCCAGATATAATACATGTGGATGGGCTCGTGAATCTGAATTTTTCTACAGAGTCCATTTCTAACACGTCACACTCCCACCATGTTAAGATGGTGGGAGAATACTGTAAATGTCTCGGCAAACGTTTTATCCATCTCCAACATGAGATCGTCAATTACAATGACTGTATGTTCATTTCCCTTTAACGAATTAACGTTATATACGCCTTTGTGGAACAAAATATCATCTTGGTACTCGTTGAACACTGATTGATACGTCGAATAGCACATATAACTTTATGCACAAATTTCGAGAACATCTCCCCTTTTCTTTAATGATTTTAAGCATAAACACAGTTTTATCACATCCTGTAGGTCCAGATATAATACATGTGGATGGGCTCGTGAATCTGAATTTTTCTACAGAGTCCATTTCTAACACGTCACACTCCTAAGTGAGTCATTTACAAAATATTACAAATTTTGAGTGCTGATCCTTATATTTCTTCTCCCACAGAACCGTGAATGACGATGAGGTAGAGCAGCCCATCATTACGGATGACCTCGACGACAGTGTAGTTGTGATCTCCTCCCCTGAACCCTCACCAGCGATACCGGTAACACGTCCAAAGCGGAGGTATGAGATACCCACGTCAGGTATAAAGCGACCGAAATACGCGTCTGTTGCAGCGGTAATAGATCCCCAACCCTCAACCTCTTACGCAACAACACCCCCAGCAGCACCTAATATATCCCCTTATTCATCCGCCGCCCCCCGTTCTGTTAAGTCTACAATAATAGAGCCCCAACCATCAACCTCCTACGCAACAGGGCCCCCATCAGCAGCACCTTCGGCTAATATATCCACAAATTCATCCGCCGCCCCCCGTTCTGTTGAGGATGGTATAACGCTGGAATTGGTGCGATCCGCAGCCCCCACCCCAGCCTTGACTAGAAATCGGTATAGAGTCAGGGTCGACCCTAGAGTCATGTATAGCAGTGGAATTGAGCGCGGACTACACCGGGTTGTAGAGCATATTATAGAGTTTGCTCTTCAGAATCGTGACGAGCGTGAAGTCAGGACGAGTCTGTCCTTTGGATTCGGGTCAGATGACGGTGATGTAGACGATTATTGGGTGATAGTGCCATTTAGACGTTTGGCGGCTGAAGATGTAGAATATATATTAGGGCGTATAATGCAAGCCGCCCAAAGTAGTATAGCCTTCAATATGGACAACTTCACGGTAAATATTGACCATGTATACCGTGTTGCGGGTCATAGTGCCATACCGTATACTCTTAACTTCAATTCTCAAGCTATTTATAGACGGCATATAAACGTCGATCGTGGTTGCGGCTTTATAGCAGTACTCTTAGCACGTATGTTTACTGTACAAAATACACGAACTCAAAAAATTTGGTTGCCTACAGTCGTGGAGCATGCCCGTAAACTAGCTGTAGACTGTGAACTTGAATTTGACTGTAATATGGGTCCTGAAGAGCTGAGAAGGGTAGAACAGGAAATGAATGTCCGCATAGTTGTGTTTGGGTTGGATGATCGTCGTAGGACTGTGTATGTTTTTAAAAGCTGTGTGAGAGATCGTACAAGGCCCCTACTTATTTTAGGATTGTCAGGGACAACGTATCTCCCCATCCGTAATATAAGGTGGCTTTACGCGAGTTATGACAAAAGTCGAAAATATGGGAGACATCATGATTTGTGTAAGGGGTGCCTCGAGTTTGCGGATGATATAGTGAGACATTGTAAAGAATGTCACATGGTATGTGAGCAGTGTAAAAGCACCAAATGTGAAAGCCGTGTAGTTGAAGCTGAGAAGAGAGACTGTGATGTGTGTAGACGCACATTTTTCAATAATAGCTGTTTTGATTTCCATAAATCAATTGGCACGTGCAGGAAAATGAGAATCTGTGAATGTGGTATGTTTCACACAATGGATAATTGGGGAAAATTTAAGCACAAGTGTGACGTAATTCACTGTCCTACATGCCAGGAGGAATATAAGGCGGATGGAGTAAAGCATGTATGTTATATGAAAGATGCTAAGCCTAAAAATAACCCTTGTATAACTGTATACTACGATATAGAAACATATACGAACGCTGAAACCAAAGAGGTAATTCCACATTTACTTGTGAGCCAGACTATCTGTGATGAGTGTATGGATATCGGAATGTGACGAGTGCCCCAAATGTGGTAAACGGACAAACGTTTTTAAAACGAATGTCAGCGATAGTCCTGTGAAACTATTTGTGTCCTATATTGTCAAGTTAGCCGACAAGTTCAAAAAAATGACTGTGTATATTCTGCCCATAACGGGGCAAAGTTTGACACGCAGTTCCTTTATAAGGAGTTGCTTGAACACGAATCCTCTGAGATATTTACAGGTGATCCATTGAAAAGAGGCAACAAATTAATACAGATGCAGATAAGAGGCAATGTACAATTTAAAGATACTTTATTATTCACACCTTGTAAATTAGCAAAGCTACCCAAGGTGATGGGAGTAGCAGCTGAAGTTTCCAAAGGATACTTCCCATACACTTTCCTCACCAGCGAGACTTTAAACTACGTAGGCCCACCACCCCCAAACATTATTTTGACTGTATGGATGAACGTGAAGATTTGATCGATACTACGACAGTTTTAATGAAAGTAACCCTTATAATATAGCTGATGAATGTGAGCGTTATTGCGTGAATGATGTGCGCGTGCTTAGAGTATGTTTCCAGGCCTTTAGAAGGATGTACATAGCCCGTTTCAAATGCGATCCACTGCAAGTCGCAACCACCATCGCATCATTATGTTTTACGGTGTTCAAGAATAACTTCATGCCGAAAGACACCTTAGCCATTATTCACCGAAACAATCCCCGCAGTTACGGGCACAAGGCTATTTACTGGCTCATACACCTACAGCAACAGACAGGTGTATACATAAAGCACGCCCGCAACACGGGTGAAGTACCCATTAAGATTAATGGACGTGTTTTTTGGGTTGATGGGTTAAGTGAAAACCGTGTCACTGGTGTGAAGACTGTGTACTCCTTTAACGGTTGCTGGTGGCATGGATGCCCCCGTCCTGAGTGCGGAGTCACCGGAGATATCCACGGTAGGTCTCCTGCCGACTGTCTTGCATCGACCCGCACCCGCGATCAACTTATAGGATCACAGTTCACTCACAAAGTCTTGTGGGAGCATGAATATGATGCACGGATGGAGACAGACGAGGTGTACCGTGAGGAAATAAAAGCGATCAAGCGTTCAATGGTGCTGGATCCTCTCAAATGTGGTGATAGCTTGTTTGGAGGACGTACAAATCCTTTCAGACTATACTTCCCACCTACGGAGGGCGTGAAGCTCCATTACTACGATTTCTGTTCTTTATACCCATACGTGATGAAGAGCCATCCGTACCCCGTGGGCGCTCCTGAGAAACTGGTGGACCTAGCCTACCATCCATCAATGAATTTTCAAAAATTTGAATGATCGTTACTTTGGGATCTCTTTCGTAGACGTACTCCCCCACGCAATTTATGGATGCCGATCTTACCTGTCGTTATCGACGACAAGCTCATGTTTCCCCTGTGCGTGAAGTGCGCGGAAGAGGATAACGGCGAATGTAACCATATACCCCACCAGCGTAAGATCAGAGGCGTATATACAAGTCCTGAGTTGGCCCTAGCCGTGCGCCATGGTTATAGAATACTGAAGATACATGAGGTGTGGAGGTTTCAGAAGCTACCCAACCTTTTCACACCATATATAAACACCTTTTTGAAGGATAAGGTTGAGGCATCAGGGTATCCGCGAGGAGTTGATACCGAAGATGAAAAGTCTGCCTATATTCAACGTTACCGCGACCGCGAAGGTATACAACTTGATCGTGTCCAAATTGTAAAGAATCCTGGCAAGCGCTTTAGTGCAAAGTTGTGTCTAAACAGTCTATGGGGAAAATTTGCGCAGAATACCGGCAGAGGGAGCATTCATTTGGCACAAAGTTATAGCGATGTCTGGGATTATGCCAATGCCCCCGATAAAGAGGTCATGGAGATCGTAAATGTAGGTAATACTTACGTAATAAAGTACAACAACACTGAATTTGCCACAGATACCTCAAGGGTTACAAACATACCTGTGGCCAGCTTCACAACAGCCTACGCCCGTATAAAACTTTGGGGTCTATTGCATTCTCTTGGGCGGAGAGTATTGTATGCCGATACAGATAGCGTGATATTCACAGAGAGGGAGGGTGAATACATGCCCACTATTGGGGAGTTCCTCGGCGAGCTCACTGATGAGATCAAGGATGAGTATGGGGACAACGCATACGCCGACTCTTTTGCCTCAACAGGACCTAAGACTTATGGGGTACGGGTCAGGGTGGGGGAGGAAATGAAAATATATCGTGAAGGCAAAGGGTATTACGCTCAACCATGCGAATCGGGAGGTTGTTAACTTTGAGTCGTTGAAGGATCTAGTATGTTTGGATGAACAACCTCCCCAACTAATTGTAGGCACCCACAATTTTCGGGCGCAGAAGCTGGGGGGCGTGAAGGAACTTAGGGGTACGATGGTGTGCCGTAACACCTATAGGAAACGTTACCAGATACCTGGTACCTATGATACCGTACCCTTTGGATACCAATGATGCTTCTAACTCACACGTCTTGTATATAATCGTATCTATTTGTAAATATATATATATATCTATATATATATATATATATATATATATATATATTATATATATATAACTTGAATATCTCGTTTATTAAATCGTATTTGTAAATATATATAACTTGAATATCTCGTTTGTTAAATAAATCATGTTTCAAATAGTTTCACTTTCTCCTTGTGTGTGTGTGTGTGTGTGTGTGTGTGTTGTGTGTGTGTGTGCAGGTGAAAGTTCTAAGCTCCGCCCACTGTAAGACCGTGAGTCATGCTACTATCTGGGAGTCCCTGCGTGGTCAGTCGACCGCAGTAAGCCCGAGAGATCAGACGTGTATTCAGATCAGACGTGTATTCAAATGGCTACCTTTAATATTGCTTGTACAACGTTTACGAAATGGTATTCAGTAAAGTGCCAGGATGTGGTGGATACCGAAAAACTTCCTATTCATCCCTCCTATGCCTCTTTTAAAAACACATTGGATTGTGCGAAGTTCCAAGATGTACAAATACTCTACGGATGTTCTGGTGAGACCGTTGAAGGCTTTCGTTGCACAGACGATGTGCTGAAGTATACTGCAGAGCTAAACTTTATAAAGTCTCACATACACCGTGAAGTAAAAGAAACAACGCGTGCAGAGAGAGCAGCAGGTATGGATAATGAGTCTTGCTGATGGGTGGTGTGACAAGCGGTATTACGTCATGCTACACCATGTCGATTACTCATACCCTACGACTGGAAATGTGAATCTCGTGATCATGGACAATCTTAAGTATTTTTATCACTATATTAACGTATATCATGATGAGGTTCGTAGTGAGGTTGTGGCTAGTGCCCTGCGTGAATTTTTAACAGAGTTTAGAGACGAGTATCGTTTGATGGGCAGAAAGGAAAAATATGAACATATGTTCCTCTCAAATAGTGCGCCGGAGTGTGGAGATTTAGTAAAACATAAAATGTTCCTAGTTCTTATCCAAACTGTCTGGTGCGTAGGCTGGTAGTGATATTCTTGTACCGGTACAACAATTCGACTCGCGGAACAAGCCCATTCACGTATCATCGAGTCAGCCGCCCGTCGAACCATTCCTGCCTACCTGCGTGCCTCACACGGCTCATAGTTATCTCAGAGCTTGAGCCGAGTGGACGTGCGCTCCTCGAATACGATGGAACTTCCTTTGAGCAGCATTCTCAACGCCTCGTACGATGTGTCCGTGACGAAATCGTTGCGCGTGTTCAGGCGTAATTCCGGTACCATTAGCTATGTACTGGAAACGGAATGTAGACCGAAAACAAACGGGTTTATTTAAGTATCGAGGAG